>JAVTVY010016470.1:0-64574 GCA_036873755.1 Hanleya hanleyi | reverse complement strand
ACTTCCTCCCACTCGAGCACTTGAGTAAAATATTTCTCTCACGTTGAGTGAATTCCACTCAAGTTGAGTGAGTTCTATAATAGAGTGAAATCAACTTCCCTCAACTTGAGTGGATGGATTTCACTCACGAGCAAATATCACTCAACTTGAGCGGGATGAATTTCCACTCTTACTTGAGTGAACTTTTCACTTAAGTTTTTTTAGAGAGGGATAAGCGTATCGTCCGTCATTCAATATACAGCCTTCGTCCACTGAAGAATTTTTGGGTCCATAATTGAAACAATAGCATTAGCACCAAATTCGAAAAAAAATAATCATAGTATAGATAAAAATAGGATAGTTGCTGCAATTGACAAGCGGTTTCCAATGATGACGACAAGACATTCTGTTGTCCAAAAAATACCAAATCCGTATCGCTGATCAGTATTCTTGATTCATATGAGTTTCGTTATAAAGTCGTTAAGTCAGGTATCTGAGTCAAGCTTTCATTGTGACTGTTCATTTATATGTATTTTATGTATGTATTGTATGTATGTAGGTACTAGCACAGGGATGTATTAAACAAAACTTATTTCCTAAAAATCCTTCCTAAAGACAAGTTTCTGATGGTCTTAAAAGGAAGCTATAGTATAGCTTATGCCATTGCAGTAAATCGTACGAAGGTACATTTCAGTCACCAACCTATGTTAGAGGTTATAGTTTACTTTGGACGAGTAAGTCCGGTAAACTCTTTATTTTTGTGTAAGCTATGATTGGCTAGAGATTAAGTGGCTGCTTAAGTTTAGATTGGAGATTCTGATATACTAATTTAGCTAAATGGAATTGCCTGCTAAATTGTGTTATTCGGTGTTGTTACAAAGCCGGGCATTATGTGTAAGAAAATTCCGGGACTTATTCAGTTCGAAAGAAGAATTTGTTAGCTGCTCTATTTAGAGATTTTTAGGGAGGGGGCGTAGCTCTCAGTAATTCGAAGGTGTTCGATTGGAGTGACTCCCCCTGGTTTGAAATGATTAATCTAGGTCAAGACCATGTTACATCAGGCGTTCATTAGATCAATGCGGATGTAGAAACCGCATGGTTAACCACATGAAACGAGACCATGATTCATTGAAATTTCAGTTCCCCTCCCTCCACTCTCCCAAAGACTTGTTGCTAAGCAAATTCACTTGCAAATACTTGTTGCTAATTATGTGTAGTGTAAACCTGTAGCTACAGTAAGTGTATGGACCTGTAGCTGTGAGTACAGGTTTAGATCCATGACATGATTACTCGCATCTATAGGTTTTGGATCGAGATTTTTACCCAAAATTCTTTGATTGGAATGAATTTTGAACCAATGACCTTTGATCGGGATGGATTTTGAACCAATGATCTTGGGTAGGAATGAATTTTGAACCAATCATCTTGAGTCGGAATGAATTTTGAACCAATGACCTTGGGTCGAAATGGATTTTGAACCAATGATCTTGGGTAGAAATGAATTTTGAACCAATGATCCTGGGTCGCCAATAATATAGCTTATGATCAGGTAAAACTATTGTTGCATTTACCATGTTTACCCCACGTTGCGTCGTTTACACCATCAGACCGCCTCGATGATAATCCATTAACATCAGATGAGTTACTTATTTGACTTGATCTGTTATCACAGCTTCCGATGAACAGGTGCAAGAAAAACGCGGCTGGGATATCAAGGCTACGTCTTAGAATTCTAGTCAGAATGTGAGGTGCTGATGGAGGTTTTCCTGTGTAGTCATACGGCTGCCTTTCAGTCGCAGACGTCGTCAATTTTTCCCATCACTTATCTCACCAATTTACATAATTTTATGACGACTTTCTGGTTGTCGAGTGCAAATACATTATAAAAGAGAGAGCTGTTAAATTATTTTCTCGTCTTGGACACTGTACCGTATATTTCATCAGCAGCAGATATAAAATAGTTTCTGCATATGGTGAAAACCGTCGTCTTTTGATGATGGAAGAAGCCACAATCATTCTTTCTTCGTGGATGACGGTTGGCTATTGGTTCGCATCATGGGCTCGGTTAATTCACTAAATCTAGTCGATTTCCATCAAAGAGGTCAAGCATTATGCAATGTGCGAACTCAACGATTATTTACATTATAGGTGTGCTGACGTGTTATCATTGGGCGGCCAGTTCCGGAAAGGAGCCAGACGTCACCCGTCTATCCGATTATTACATTTATTCAATCCCCAAATGAATTTACTGCCCACAATTGCACGTTTGTGAGAGAGACAGTGCTGCTAAGTGTTTGGTTTTGATCTATCATTCGGGACCACAACGAGGTCTAAGCTAATTCTGGCACAGATCCAACGTCTTACAGACACGAACATTGAGAAAGGTTACCCAAGAGTCAACGAAGGAATTCAGTGCGTGCTGATAGCATAGACCCACATCCATAGTTCAATTAGTTCAACTGCCATACAAACTGATCCACAATCAAACACTTTATGCGAAGGTAATGGAAATTGTTCGTCCCTTTCACATAATCTAGATACGCGTTAATTGTATTTCTTTTCTTTTTTTTGTATACCGGCATATATAGTTTGCATTGTCCCAGAGAATATAAGCAAATATACTACACGATAGTGGACTTCTCAGAAACTAATCCACAATTATGGAAGTTCTGATGAGGGGTATAGGTTACACTCGCGTCTATGAAGTCGCAGTTATAGGCGAGTTGCTAATTCTGAAAGGAATTATTTTGTTCCAGACTCAAATAGATCTATACATAATGGTTAAGTCACAATTCCAGAACATATCGCTGTGGTGTTTGTGTTATCTAACTGGCTACATCACAATTACAACTCATTTGTGGAAATAATATTGAGGACCAGTTATACCAATATGTGTCCCAATTGTTCACACTTCCCTGACAAGATAATCGCCAAAAGATTTATTTATTACTCACTTATTCGTGGTACATACTCGGAGTAGCATCTCAAATACCATCTTGATATCAACTCCAAACAGACTATGAACAATACTATTTCATTATTTAACTTGTTCCAACATGTCAACCACTCACTATTATGTTCGAAGCCTTGAAGAAAACAATAGCAGAAAAAATCGCGAAAACTGATAGCAGAAGCACGACAACTACATGTACATTCGTGTCGCAATACAGATATTTCAGGTGTATTGATTGTTAGTATGCAGATAAGTTTGACAGTCTGAGGTACTTTCTTCGGTTGAGAAAAATGGGAATAAAAGCCTTCAAAGGTTGACCATCATACATATCAGACTTCTATCATAGCAGGTAACGGCACATCACAAGACAGATTGGTGTTTGTGTGTAATAGCTTACCTATAAGTCACTATTATTATGTTCTATCATGGTTGAAAAATATTGCTAAATTTATTATTAAACTGACAGATATCATAGATTTTCGATATTTGCATTCACCATTGTTATCCTACGTGTCTATTATTGATAAATCACCACGGCATCACGCAAATCCCGAAAGTATTGTGCAAGTCCCTCATTGCATCTTGTATGACTATAAAACGCAAATAGTATTCCATCCTGAATATCAAATAAGAAGTACAGGAGCCGTATATCTTTAACATTTAGAATAGCTATACAGTTGCATATTTTCGGAATAGGAAACAAAACACGTATTCCAATTCCATATCTTAACTTCGAAGCAATATTATAATATAGAGACAATTACAGACGCCAGTTCTGACATTCAATATTCAGTCGTTCACACACCCACCATAGAGATATATATATACGTCTTTATAGAGCAGCTACTTTAGAAGATCTTTTTAGTCGGGTGAAAGCGGACTGTATCTTAGGTTATTTGAGAGAAATCGGTTTGTTGCATAAGTTTTAATGTGTGTATGTTTTAATGTGTTTGAATTACTAAGTTATTAACTTGAATACTTAGAATTTTGTTTGATCGTTGCTATATAGCTGAAATATTGCTGAACGCGATGTTAAATCTTAATTATCTCTCTCTCTATATATTGGTCTATACTTGCATGTATCTTCGCAAAGTCAACATGTTCGCAGTGATAAAGCATCTACAATGCATGATCGATGAACGTTATCTAGGTTTAATATTATTAGTTTGGATGACCCAATATCTCGGCATTATTGAATATGTTGGGACCGCAACATCAGCAAACTGTCATATGGTTTTGGATTCAAAGCTCATTAAGTCACTGTTTTTTAAATGATCGTCTCATTCATATTCATGGTACTCCCTTCTTCATACATATATATCACGTGTATATCATGTGTTTGCACATCTCCATGGTGTACAAATGAACAGTCACAATCAAAGCGTCCCTGAGATACATACTCTAGAAACGACTTGGAATTCATCTTGATAAAGAATAATGGTCATGGATTAAGATTTTATGTATAGAACATCATCATGTCTTGTTGAAATCATTGAAAACTGTTGACCGCTTCTGTCTTGCAGAAACCCATGTTATGTGTTGTTTTTTTCTTTATTATATTTATTTCACGCACATTTGGAATTGGGGCTAACTGTCATACGAAATACTGGGCCGACCAAGGACCTCAAACACGCTTTTAAAAACTTTCGATGGCATTTTTTATCTAACGACTAAGCAAATAGATTCAAAATGGGCAAAAGGTATCTGGCTATGATGTGAGACCCTTCGGTTTTGATAAAATTGCAAATCAACTAAGAATAATGCCTTGATATACACGAGCAACATGGAAAAGCATGAGATTCAGATGACCCCATATGGCCACCATTTTGAATTTGACCATAAAATCTTGATCTTAGGGATACGTAAGCGGATTCAAAAAGAGCATAGGTTGTTGGGCTATGCTTGGAGATCCCACAGTTTTGACAAATTTGCTCAGTGAGATAAGAATAATGCCTAGAACTACATGAGCAACAGGAAAAAGTGTGATTTTCAGACGACCCCATATGGAAGCCGTTTTGAATTTGACCAGCAAATCTTGATCTGTGGGATATGTATATAGATTCAAAATGCGCATAGGATGTTGGGCTAAGCTTAGAGGTCCCTCGGTATTGCTAAATTTGCATAATGAGCTAAGAATAATGCCTTGAACTATACGAGCACCGGACAAAAGTGTGATTTTCAAATGGCCCCATATGGCCTCATATGGCCGCCATTTTGAATTTGACCATAAAATCTTGATCTTAGAGTTAAGTAAATATATTCAAAATGGACATAGGACGTTAGGCTATATGCATAGAGATCCCTCAGTTTTGATAAATTTGCTCAGTGAGGTAAGAATAATGCCTTGAACTACATGAGCAACATGAAAAAGTGTGATTTTCAGACGACCCCATATGGACGCCGTTTTGAATTTGACCATCAAATCTTGATCTGTGGGATATGTATATAGATTCAAAATGTGCATAGGATGTTGGACTATGCTTAGAGGTCCATTGGTATTGCTAAATTTGCATAATGAGCTAAGAATAATGCCTTGAACTAAACGAGCAACAGCCAAAAGTGTCATTTCATATGACCCCATATGGCCCCTATTTTGAATTTGACCATTAAATCTTGATTTCTGGCATATGAAAATAGATTTCAAATGAACATAAGATTTTAGAATATGCATAGAGGTCCCTCGGTTTTGATAAATTTGCTCAGTGAGAATAATGCCTTGAACTACAGGAGCAACAGGAAAAAGTGCCATTTTGAATTTGACCATCAAATTTTGATCTTTGGGATATGTAAATAGATTCAAAATGAAAATAGAATGTTGAGCTATGCTTGGTGATCCCTCGGTTTTTACAAATTTGCATAACGAGCTAAGAATAATGCCTGAACTAGACAGGCAACGGCCAAAAGTGTGATTTTCTGATGACCCCAAATGGCCGCCATTTTGAATTTGACCATTAAATCTTGATTTTTAGCATATGTAAATAGATACAAAATAGGTATAAAATGTCAGTCTAAGCATAGAGATCCCGCGGTTTTGATAAATTTGCGCAGTGAGGTAAGAATAATGCCTTGAACTACACGAGCAACATCAAAAATGTGATTTTCAGTTTACCCCACCTGTCCGCCATTTTGATTTAAAACATCATATTTTAAGCTGAGAATTAAGCAAACAGATTCAAAATAGGCGAAAGATGCTAGCTTTCATGGGAGATTCCTTTGTGTTAACTAATTTGCACAATGGGCTAAGAATAATGCCTATTATATGAATAACCTGAAAAAGGGCGATTTATGGATGAAGCCACATGAGCGCCACTTTGAGTTAACGCAGAAATAGGCTCAAAATTATCCAAATATAATATTCCAAAACTACGGAAAGTCTTCGCTCTCGATTTTTAATCATTCTGGTGATACAGCGAATGTTCAGAAGGGCACTAAATTTCCGAACCCTCTATCACCCAGGCCAGAAATGGTTAACTCAAACTACTTCAAACTCGAGAAAGAAAACTTCGGACCCCAAATTATCTTGATCGAGAAGGTCCAGTCTAACAGAAAATGGATGTTACCAAAATTCACAAACAAAAAATACTGAATTACCCTATACTAGTATCTTAAAATTCACCCCGTAGAACTACTTCAGATCTGATACTCATTTCTTTTACAAGAAATTTCACACAAAAATGTTTTAAATTGTTTTAAGTCCCATCTTTGGATGTTATTTGACCTTCAAATGACCTCAAATTGCAAAAGTGTCTTAGTATCCACCCTACCTTGAACCATACTGCATACAAAAGTAAATAGCAAACAGCACAAAATATAAGAAACTTTCCCTCATTTTTGACAGCATTTGACCCGTAAAGTGACCCTAAAATGACCTCAATTGCAATAATTGACGAGCTAGTCATACCTGTGTTAAAGCCGTACAGCACATGAAACCAATTTAGCGTGGGTAGCCATTGGTAACAAACACCACAATGGGAATTAAGTTAGGAACGGCTTTTACCAATTTTGAACTTATTTAACCCCAAAAGTGGCCCCGAAATGACCTTTAATGTCCAAAATCCGGGTGGTATCCCCTCCCAGCTTGAACCCATTTATAACAAACAATGCCATCAAAAGTTGCATTTCGTGTCCTTGGCCGCCCTACTAAAGTAGTTCTTTCGGTTATTGACGAGGAAATTCTTTTATGGAGGACGGCTGAATATTGAATATCGGATCTGACTCTGCTACTTCAAAGATATCCAATTGTGCACAAATAATAGATGTCAGATGTATACAGAACCCCTATTTTGTGAAATTTGCAATTGTGCAGATTAATTATTTGCTTGCTTCGTGCCATTCCATCCAAAACTGTCTTTTCTAGCAACTTGGAAATATTCATTTCGTAGGGTGCAGGAATAATATGTTTCTCCAATCTTAGAAAACAAAACGAGTAGTTTAACTTCGAGCATTAGCAGCTCAGAAACCAGGACATAATTCGAAAAAATGAGAAACAATTTTCTCGACCTAACAGTCGTGCCAAATTTCAACTTTCTATGGTGACTAGTTCTCCAGAAATAAACTTTCAGTTTTATATAAAACTAGAGAAATGAATTAATGGAACAAAGCGATCAAGGCTACACTGAAAAATTCCTTAAATATTCCTTAGTTATGTTAATTTAATATTCCGCTGGTGTAATAGTCGGGGAATATTCCTCAAATTTTTAAGGAATTTTGTTTTCTGTGTATTAGCTGATAGCGATATGGATGCCCCTCTCGTTAACACTGATTGCCCGCCGCAAATGCGAGCGACCAGCTTAAATGTGGCGGACGCTCAATAAGGCGAAAATATTAAGATTTTAAAGGCTGAAATTTCACCTTTGCAAACATCTATTTGTCAAAATCCTACCGAGAGAAATAATCGATATATTAATTAAGGAATGTTGAATTAAGTTTTTTCTAGTGAATTTGGACCCCAGGTTGGATACAAGACCTTATGAAGGCAGAAGTGTTCCACTTTCATACTGATTGTATTGAGAAGACGTTTATCACATCAATCTTCATCGAAAAAATGACGGCTGATATAATCTACAAGGGTATTTCTTTCCCTCTAGTGACATATCGTGACATAATTTGACAAGCATTTCGTGTTACCGGACCTTTAGCTACCACGACAAGGGCGCGTGGATTTAATTATCTTCTTCAACCAGTGTCAGTTAATCGAGAATGAAATTCAAACCAGTCTGAAGGATGTTGCGTGGAAACATTAAGTGGACGATTCACTTCAACGTAACTTTATACTAATGAAGAGAAAAAAACACATCGCAGGCTCGGTTAACGAAGTGCAGGAAGAATATTGTGGTAGATTAAATGTCAAGTCTCAATTAACTAACAATCAGTGATTTGCGTGAGTTTTCATGACATTTAGGATCGTCATGTTATCAACTCAATTTAATTGAGAATCAACGGTTAATCAAGTAATAATTTTTTCCTCTCGACACATCATTCTCCAGGGATCGATCCCAAAGTTCGATATAGAGTGCTTATGAGGAGGCTTTTAGCGAGGCTAGTCGACTTTCTTATCGCAGCAGTGCAAACTCTGTCCCAGAGAACTCTCGTTTGTAAAGTTATGTAAAGTGTCAACGGAATTTGCAGTACCTTATGAAGTTCAAAATATGCTATTGTTAGAAATTGTCTGAACAATTTGTCGCAGATCTTGTGAACAAATTTTGTGATTTGAACACCAGATTAGAACACTTAATTGGAAAACGATTTATACACGTTGCAAAATCTGGAAATCTTTCAGGTAGGAACACGTACGTAACCCGCCACGTGTTCACTTATTTAATTAAAGTTTCCAAATTCGCATTGTTTTTTCATTATTATTGCAAACAACAGTTGCTACGAATTCAGATGAAGCTTTATAAATTTAGGTGTCATATACGGTGTCCATCTCGGACGTATTAGTACTAAAAAAGCTCCATGCGATGCGGTGCATCTGTGACATTCAATAATGATTGGTTGTGAACAGAGTAGAGTTAAGGAACAGGGAGTTATTACGGTTCTTACAACAGTGTTAACTTTCAACATTTAATTTAGCATATTTTTAGAATGACAAAGGATTTCGAATGTTCATTCCATCGCAAAAAAAAAATTTGTTCGGCAGTATTCTGCTCTTACAGTGGATTTCTTGGTGAAATGCACATAACGGACCGATCGCACTGATAGCTAATCTTGGAAAATACCCTTGCTTCACGAGATTGTGGATAGTAAAACACAACAACCATGAAATTAAATGCTCTCTTCCTAGGCGTGTGGGACTGCATGTTACACGAAATGTGGATACAGACCGTGTTTATCGTATGGAGACTACAGTTGGTGTGGTGTTATATAGCGTTCCGGACAGAAAAGCGTTGTATTATAGATTCCATTTCCTTGTCTGGCCTTCTCGCCATGTGAAAAATTGCAGCGAACAACTGCTCGATCAACCCTTGTTGACTAGGATCACCGATAACATTAACTGATTTCGTTTCTAAAATCAATTAAATTCAATGTCTGGTTATATGCACTGCATCTCGGCTCATCCTGACCTTGAAAATGTGCAAAGGGGATTTCTTGTATATTGATCATGTCATGAGAAGGATAGCTCATTCCATATCAAATGTACCAAGGCATATGATATATTTTTTTCAACTGGATGGAGAGGTAATATTGGAAAGCTGTACTCATTCCATGGCATTTAATAAATAAAATTCAATTTCATGGTATAGTTAGGCCATGGGACATTGGTTTCAGCAAGCCGGTATATAATGTGTAGTGATAAATTGTTTCTACACTCGGGATAATCCTTTTTCGTTATCCTTTTTGCCATTTTCCATGATCTATTGAGGTCGCTATACTAATTGATTAGTAAACGACGGAAAATTATTATATGACTGGTGATTTTTGATTGGAAAGACGAACAACCGATTTATTGGTCTACGGTACTGCATGTAACACAAACCATTCGCAATATTACGGTTTGTGGTTGAACGTGGGCTTTCAACCATAGCCGTTGACTTTTTGACACGTCGTCAAGGGTTCAATTTGAAACGTTTTACCTTCCACTAGATCCAACGGGATCATCTGTGGGCCCAAGGACAAACTGTCAGGCTACCGTGAACGCACTCGTGCACTGATCTTGGCCAACGACGGGGTTCAACTATACCTGTCACCTTGTCTGGATCGAGGCGGTAGGAAAGGAAGACCTGTAATAACAACCAAAGAAAATAAATACAATATTAACATATAATTCTATGAACATGTATACAGGATTCAGATCGCGGCAGCGTACAGTCACTGAAAAGAATATCCCTGATCTATAAATTTCATTTACCTGTACTCTTATAGTTATACTTTTAAACGGAAGTCCAATATAATAAACAGATATATACAATATTTCGTGAAGGCACTACCTAAATCACGGTCAGGCCTGATCGAGGTGGCAGTCTGGTCACGATCACTTGCTTCGTGGCTGGATCCAGCGTCTATCTTCATTCCCCTGGTCTTCGTCCACTTCCGGCTGGATGGATTTCACGTTTCCGTCGTGTCTCGTCTTACACGACCTGGCCCCTCCATGGTTAAGTCCGGCGTCTATCATCCTTCCTCCGGTCTTTGTCCACCCTCAGGCTGTATGGACTTCTCGTCTTCGTCGTGTCTCGTCTTACACGACCTGGCCCGTACAAGCGTTGGTAACTCTCAATGGATACGGACGTCCTGGCCACGACAGTACTCTCACAGTGCAAAGGCTTCTACGGCACCGGCCCGTCTCCCCGTAAAACACAGCAGGACAAATCAACTGTACGGCTAACCACGGCAGCAGACGGCACTCCTCGTAGGAATAGACCCTCAGGCTTCAGCGACTCCGCTCAACTGCGACTCACTCCGCGGCCCGTCTCCAAAGGCGAATCATCAAGGCTAGAGTTCAAGGCTACATAGTCCACACAGGATCTGGCGATACGGAAATCGATAATACACGGTGGATTGGTAGGCAACTGGTCTAGGAACCCTCTTTTCCCACTACTGTATGGGCATCCCGGAAGGGTAGGCACCTGGTCTAGGAACCCTCTTTTACCACTACTGTATGGAACAATATTAATATATGGTTGGCAATGAACTGTATAACGTATATACAAGGTTGTGGGAGACTGTATGTGTATGGGTGTGTATCGCCCAGTATTGGTAATATGTATGGATATCAAGCCCTAGCCTTAAGCGTGTGACTTGTGAGTGCAATCGTGAATGTATTTCAACCCCTAGTCTGAAGTCTGTGAGTTGTGTGTATAAGTAAATATGTGCATGGATAATTGTTTATGTAGGATCTACGATTAATTCAGTATAACTGCAGCCTCTTCACAGGAAAGTAATATCAGCCGAGGCCAATACCACAGTTCCCTACCGGATGCAGCTATTATGAATACTATATCTCCAAAGCTAAACTTGCACGACTGTGTAATACGGTCGAAACAGGTAGAGATGGCGTTATGGTATGACCACGCTGTCGACGCTAGGCGTCTATACTCTTAAATCCTAGAGCTAGACCCGCACAACTGTGCAATACGGTCGAAACAGATATAGATAGGATTAAAGTAAACGTAGCCTGGACTCCTATGCTATTTCATTCGGCGACCCGGCGGCGGCTCTTTCCGACCCGACGGCGGCCTTCTGTACACATAATTCGGCGGCCTGGTCGCGGCTCTTCTCCGGATCGGCGGCGGCCTTTTGTATAATTTCTTCTCTCAATATTTTTACGTCCTCTCACCTTGGAATTTCTGTACAGCTGCGTCGTTTCAGTGGGAATTAGTCTTATTTTGGCCCTCCGCTCTTCGGCGTATAAAGATAGTAAGTTCTTCACAAGCATTCTCCGTCATAGGGTGTTTTTTCAAGGTCATAGTTTCAGCACTCCCCGATCAGCTTATCTATACTTCGCGGGGAAATATGGCTGTGGACGGTTTAGGAGTTAATGACCGCCTTAGTGAATATTATCGTGTAATAATTTTTCGATGTTTAGTTTTAGACCGTCAATCAAAAAACCGAGCGGCGAAGCCGCGAGGTTTTTTGATGAGGTCTAAAACTAAACATCGAAAAATTATTACACCATAATATTCACTAAGAAGGTCATTAACTCCATTCTAACATGCACAATGATAACTATTTCCTCATTTCATAAGCGGAATGGCAAATTTTCTGCAAATTTATCCCGTTTTGATGCAAGATTTTCGTGACTGATTTGCAGGCCATGCTCGCGCGTGCTGTCCGTTCACGAGCTGCAGCTGTGTGAACTCCGCCCACTGCGCAGTGAATGAACCAATCGTTGCTCAGCTTTGTAGCACTGCGTCACAAGAATGAGACGTCACCAGTTCGGCACGTGAATGAAACAGATCACAACAAACAAATGAAGATTATCGTGTGATAATCTCCGTATGTTTCGAGGTCTGGACCAATCAGCGCACGGTTATAAGGCGGAGCATGTTAGAATAAACCATAATTCGGAATAGACTTATCCTGTAAATCTCAGCCGCCAACTCTCCCTAGTAAATCCACACGATGACAGCAAAGTTCATAGCCAGGACTCTGCATTCAACCTTTTGTTTGATCGTCGCTATATAGCTGAAATATTGCTGAACGCAACGTTAAACCTTAATTCTCTCTCTCTCTCTCTTTGTCTCTCTCCCTCACTCTCTCTCTCTCTCTCTCTTTCTCTGCATTCAGCCTAGATATCGCCACGGGAATGGGTTTTCCCCTATAAGCGAACGCGCCGAGCTGGCTTACTATGGTCCGGTCACAGTCTCAACTGATCGTTTGGGGTAATTTCACCGGGATTTCGAGGCATTGTCTGTCTCCTGGATCATTGTAGTTTATTCTAGGAAAGTTCCAGCGTTTAATTCACTCAGGTAAGTAAACCGCACACGTATACACAACTTACTTTCGTTTTCAACTGTGGTCACATGTCAGAACATCACCTGTGAGTATTAAAGGGGAATGCAAGGGGTCGCCTGCATTTCTGTACTTTCGTTACAATTTCAAGGCAGCAAAGACTGTCCAATTAACAGCGGTAAACTGGAGTAAATTTGCTTCAGTGCCATCTGATTGCTGCTCGACACATAACAGTCATACCGACACACTCTCAGTCGATGAAAAGACAGCTCGGGTAAATTTGACGTCGCACTACATGCCTTGCTTGCTGGCTGATTGAAGTGTTTAATTGTCTGACCAACTCCATGAACGAATGCAGTGGAAATGAACATGACTTGGATGGGACTAAACATTCGACAACAAAAGACAACGGCTTCTGTTGAAAGACCACGTTCGATTAAGAACCGTAGCACACAAGAGCAGCACACTGTCGAACAATTCTTTATTGTGATGGAATGAACATTCGAAATCCTTTGCCATTCTAAAAGTAATATGCTAATGTTGAAAGTTAACGCTGTTGTAAGAAAAGCGTAATAATATTCTTGAAGTTTTCAGTCTCGAACTGGCAATTTGCTTCAAAGCATGAAAGATTTTGACTGATATGATTTTTCTCATCATTCAAAAAGGTATGTGATATCAAACATTCAACAATTGTCCGTTAACTGGAAAAGACTTAATTTGGAGAGTTTCTATCTATATTAGACTAATAACCCAAATATTAATATCAAGGTAAAGCTGCCGCCTAACTTTTTCCAAGGTAGTTAAGAAAACCGCATAATATTCTGTCCCTTTATTCCTTTAACAATCCAATAGATAATGTGTATGTCCGGTGCTAAATATGGTCCACAGTGATAGAGGCAGTTATCCCTTGATGAAATCTATCAGTTCAATAAGCGTTAGGTAGTTAAGTGAAGGCTGAGTTCAGCTCTCAAGACATCGCGTAGCGTAAATTGGCAGAAAAACTTGTATCAAGTTTTTTTTAGCTCACAGAGTACATTTAATTACCTCATACCCGCACATTCTCAGATGAAGAGGAAATCCATTAGCAAACGAAGGTGTTGTCTCCGACTTATCGATCAAAAGTTGCGTGTTAAAACAGTTTCGGTCATTGCAAAGTCGGATAAAATGATTTTAGTGAGTTAAAGTCTTCCATCCCCTGATGAACCCTTGATTTGCATGACTAGTCAACACTCGCTGAACAGTTACCTCATGAAAGGCCAAGCTATAACTGAAAAACTCTTGCGATAGGGTCTGATGCAGCCAGGGAGAGGTGTGACGGTACCATGCACATGCTGTGTGTATGACGTCATGTGCCACCTGATCATCCGGAGAGCGTAGGTGTCTCCGAGGATCAGCGCAAGTGCCCCGCGCGGCAGCTGCCCGTCCATCCCCGGGCTATATCGTAGTGGTGATGTATGCAATTTGATTTGATTTGATTTTTTTTTATTTCACCAGAGAAGATATCTTACTATACAAAATATTAAAGTGGCGGGATGAAAACCCCATGGGGCTTGTTATACCCCAAAATGATATACATGTAAGATTGTAGATAATACACTAAAATGTTGAAAATAGAGGTATCAGGAATAGATCTGTTTATAGATAAAAGCAAAAAACGACAAAAACAATAAAAGAACCCACAACGGATGTTCCCACTTTTCAATGGTGAGGTTATCAAAATGGGTTAAGGGGGAGGAAGCAAAATCGAAGAGAACTGAATCTACCAAGTGAAATGGGCAGAAGAAAAGAGAAAAACGAATTGACATCAGTGTAAGATAATGACAATTACATAATTTTGCATTTGGTCGGGTCAAGCACACGATTGGACACCAACCAGATGAATAATTGCTTATATCATTTGCACTCAGGTCCGCCTTAATCCTTTGTTTCCCTAGGCAATGGCATAGGGTGAAACTGACATAGATATTCATATACGAAATACATACTGAATTAAAAATAATTAATAAAGTCTATTATCTTTGACTATCAACTTGATAGAATAACAATATGAAGTTCCGGATAATTAGATCATATAACAGACTTTTTATATTCAATGCTTCTTGAATGCCAGTGTGGACTTTTTGTGATCACGGTTCGTCGAATGACGAAATTAGTCCTATTCTGAATCGTATCGGAGCCGGTTAGATCACGGACGAAAAAAAATCACGATTCTAGGAGACTAACATCCAAGAATCAAGAGTTTATACGATTAATACGGTTGTGATACTGACTTTAGTCTGTGGAAGCAATTAACTTTGCCCATGCAATCTCACTATTCTAATTGTAAAAGGGGTAGATTTTAGTTGAGACGATAGATCAATCTTTCGTCAGTTTGTGATGTCTGAATTCTTGGTCCTGCAAATATTCTGTCAAGCAAACATCAAACGTCTGAGAATCGATAAAAGTAGTTTTGCAAGCTCAAAGTTAAACTCTGCGTGCAGGAATATCTGAATGACAGATTTGGAATCGTTATTTGATGGACGTTAATGGACGACTTGACTCTAATCGCACAAAGCCAAGGTTGCTTTTTCTTCGTCAACAGAGTTACATTGCCACCTTGAGGATAACACTACAGGCTGTTGATGGGCTTTCTTCTCATTTGACTGACTTGCCAAGTTGAAAGTAATTAAATGCAGTCATTCTGTGGAATTACATGCCCCCGATTTCCTGACAAATTACGCCAAGAGATGTCGTCAAAACTGACGAATATCCTATGGGTCTGAAGTCACACTTGATCAAATGTCAGCTCTCTCTTCATTTCACAGTTAACGGTCTTCATTTCACAGTTAACGCTGTTTCTTGTCTCATTTGTTGTCCTGATTGCATTCTATTTTCCTAGTTTGCATACTGGTAAATGACTTGTGACACAATTGAGATATACTGGACATTGATATCATGTACACAAGCCCCACATCATATTTCCTACCAATTCCCCCACCTTATCCTCACATAGCTTGCCCCACACAATCCCCACATGTTTCCTGATGTGTTTTTTTCTAATAGGGGCGTTTTGGAATTCGACCCACACCTTGTAAATAGATAAATTCAGACCAACGGGGAATCAGTCGCACTCTACAATAAGATAATGACCGATTCGCTTTTCCAAATCCTCGGTTTTGTACACTTTTCATCTGGTTTCATCCTAGGTAACTCGTTTAGCTGCAAAGCTAGTCCCCCCACAAGGCCCAGTTTTCTGAATCGAATGCATACTAAGAAACAGAATATACTAAGTCCGACATTCTTTAAGAAGCCGCCATCCAGAATATTTTCGGCGTCAACAACAGAATATCTTTTCGTAAATAGCACAAAGTTAGTACCGCTAACAAAACCCAAGAAAAATTCTGAATTAGCGCTATCAAGTTTCTTGCAAAAGAGAAGGGATCAACAGATTACAAGACTTTGAGCAAGTCAAAACTGCATACTTCTCGTCAAATCAGACCGGCGGATATTCTTGTTTCGAAAGAATTCCTGCTTCGTTTCTTTCCAGCCAAGATTGATACATGTGTTAAGGGTATAGATTATAACCAAATCACCAATAATATGTTCGTATTATAAAATTAGGTCGTTGATGAAACTGTTGGTCATGTAGGGAGCTCAGAAATATTTTGCATGAAGTAATAAGTTCTTACATATTCATTAATATTTTCAAATACTCCAGTAATTTGTGCATGGAAATTGGAGTTTGTCTACTGCCGACTTGCCTTAATAAGGAATCTGGATGCAGCGTCTCATCCCATAAATACTACACGGACTGGATTACATGACGGCGCCACATTAACTTTTCCATCGGCGACAACGGGGAGCCGCATTTCCCCTAATGTCTTCAGGAATACATCAGTAGCTCGCAATGGCATAATAATGTATCCATAACGACTCTCAATAATGATTATCATTACAGTCTGAATGCAAATGATATGAAACTGGTTGCCAAGTACATTCTCTGTGTCACAGATTGGAGCAAAGGTCAGTATTGATGGCATGATTTAATTTTGACCAGACAAACAGTCTGGCAAGTTTTTCAATGTCCTTTACTCCAGTCGATTTCTCTTACATTGTTAGAAAGATTGGGTACAGACGTGACCTACCTGAAATATTTGGGTCAATATTCTATTAAAGTATCAGTATCTCTACACAGCGAAATATTCACCAGCCAGTACTGTGCGGTTGACAGCTGAACAGTACTGGCAGGAAAGGCCCTGTTACCAGCAGGTTTACTGTGCAGTAACCGTACAGTTAGCGTCCGCTGGTTACCATCCGCTGGGCGAATGAACAGTACCATTCAGTTGGCAACTGGACGGTTACCAGATAGTTACTGTATGGTAACTGATCGGTAAATACAGGTAACCAGCAGGCGAATAACCTTCAGTAACCAGACGGTAACGGTGCAGTACCGTCTGGTAACTGTACAGTACCTGCCAGTATGCACCCAGTTACTGGTTCATTTTTAAATACACAGTGCTGTAAGCGGACCTTTCCTACCAGTTCTGTTCAGTTGTGGACTGCACGGTACAACAATAATTCCAAACTTTTAGCCAATCAGGTGGCTAGCTGGGTGAAACAACTTTAAAATGACGCCCCTTGTAGTTATACACAGGAGCACGTGGACCAATAGAATCCAAATAAGGCATCATTGTCAGACATCCTGCGTGGTAAACGTAAACTTCAAAGGATTTACTCCCGCTGAAGTTTCTCGGAAAATATCAAAAGACGAACCGCGCAAAGTTATCGTATTCGTGAAAGAAACCGCAGAGTTTGTCGTAAATGGTTTGTCATGAAATCTCGTAGAATATCGACAAAACAGAGTTCGCACGCATTTTTCATAGCGTCCCCTCTAGATGGTATTTCCCTGATATACCATCTTGGTTTACCTAGATTGGGATAACAGAGTGTATCTCTGCAAACAGTGACTTATTGCTTTTGTCTAAAGAGGAAAGAGACATCTCCACACTCGAACAACGGAGTTAACAGTTGTCGACTTCTTGTTTTCGACGGGGGTCGTAAACTGAAACCCGACTCCTCGCCTCATGTTTCTCTCCCATTATTATTTGTCCAATGAGAACATCGTTCATGGACGCGCCAGAGTACCCGGATACCGAAGTTCGACATTAGGAGTCGAGTTTCAATTTATGACCCCCGTAAAATCGAAACAGGTTGTCAACTGTTAATTGCAGTTGCAATTCGAAAACCACTAGTTTTTTTTATTATTTTGATGTTTGGCCTTCCACGAACAACAGTATAATTGGAATCTATAGTATCCGCTTGGCCTCAATGGAGCTCTCAATTCACACCGACAGTGTCCATATCAATACTGACCGTTTTACCCAAACTGTCCTGCTGTGTGTCTATTTGCATTTTCAATGATGATTTATATAAATGTATAGCCATGTGGCATGATAACGACGTTACAGCACACAAATGCTATTAACCTTAGTTCTGCCACTCCAGGTTAGCTAACAAACTAGGCAGGCTTTTAGCTTTGGAGAGCAATAAAACACGTTACTACTAGTATTACACAAAAAGCAATATTTCTCGTAACCCGTTTGTCTTCTTTTCACATTATGGAATGTGGAACAAAACAACAGATCTCATCCGTACGTCTCATGGCGGAATGGCTGTCTCAATAAATAATAATTAAGCTGGATACGTATTCGTGAGCCTATACTAAGCTCTCTGAACCTAATGGTGGATATGTTATCATTATTTTTAGGAGGGCTTATAGTGTAATTCATTCGCAAGAGATGGTACACTATTAGTAGGCAGTATCCAAATATTACAACAATGCTGACAAATCTAGAAAAAAAATGCAGCGCAAATACAAACGTCTATATCCGTCATTTAACCTTCAGCTTTCGTCCATCAAACAATTTCCGGGTCAATTACGTCAATACCTAATTCGTATATCATGACCACAAAATAAAATAAAAATCAGAATATTTATAATCTTAGGGTTATAGTGTCCTGCAGGACAGATGACCGGTAAAAATATTTCAATGATGCCGGCAACAAGCGACCGAAAACTATCAATTTTGGGGTTTGATCTCCCGAATGCACTGATATGTTTAATATGAATAGACGCAATAAGTACGTGAATGCAAACATATAAAGATGGCGTCCGATGTTTGTACATTTCGAATACTAGTATAGGCTTATTGGGGAATGCGATGGACTTCGGGTTTGATCGTCTTAATTCAGAAAACGAAATTTGAATAATTAATCGGTCGAAACCTTTTCTCGGCCATTTATTTTCTCTTCATCTATACAACACGTTACGTAAACATTACATATCCTTGATCGTGTGTTTTTTTGTCACACAAGAATGATGAAATGAGCTGTAGACAGACCTTGTGGTGGTTAATAGATTTCACTGACACGGAGTGCTAAAGCAGTCAGTTTATTGAAATAAAATTTTTGAAAGTAAATATTTCGTGTCAAATTACGCTTCGAGAAAGTTGATGAAATATCCTTACGGTTAGATAAATGATACAGATACCTATGCTCCGTGTAATCCACCAGAGGGGAGCAGACGAGTTCGCAAAACTTAATAATGAGAACACCGCATTGTAAGGCGCCGCCTTTACGAAGCCCACCTACCCAGCATCAAACTACCGATCCAGGTATATAACTGATTGTGCTTTGCAAACGTGCGTTCATAGACAGAGATACCATAGCTGAGATACCATGAAACAGAATGTGGAACAAGCTCTCTCAATCTCAGTCCATGGGTTAACCATATCACGTGACCTTCACAGAAGCTCTATGATTGGCTGAATAGTCTTCCAGGAAAATATCGGACTTCTTTGTAAACTAGATTTTTCTTGAAACTTTAATACATGTACTGAAAAATCTGTCTTGAAAGAATTGAGATGTCAATCCTAGGGAAATTTATGGTTGATCAAAATGTGCTTCCTGACATATATGTGCTCATGATCAAACCAAGTTGATTATTTGAGAGATTAGTTCAGGTACGATGTGCTGCAAGAGAAAATGCCTCAGAATACCAAAATATGGGCAGGTAGCACATTCTGTTCAATCACACATCCATGTTTATGCAATTGACCATCGGACTGTTTTCGAGGCTGAACTCTTTGCAGGTTTTGTGCTGAAATGAAAATTAACGTTATTGCCGTCACACACAAAAAAAAATCCCCATGCAAACGTCACATACCGGTGCTTTTTCAAAAATAGCCATTACGTGTAATATCCTTACAGTAACCATGGCAATGGAGCATTTAATTACTACCACCAATGAGGTGCACGAAAGAGGTTCAAATACAAACGATCCAACATTTTTACTGCAAATTAAAGTATGATAAATCGGGCCACATATTGATCAGAACAACCATTACCGACTTGAGAACCAAAGACTTCCTTTCAGAATGTGTAACTCACCAGTTAACCGTTACTTCACAGAAGTGGGTTCGCGAAACCTTCGCATCAAGATATTTGACTTTCATTATCTTCTTCCGTCATTTCATATTCGAGTGAAATCACATCACTCGAGGTTTTAGTTCCCCATAAAGCAGCATTGTAACACCAACGATTCAATTGGTGAGAGACAGAAACCCGTTCAGGTTTTTTTATCGATCTCCATTTCCGTACTATTTACTTTTCTCCCCGATATTCTGTTTCTTGTTCATTTTACAGGTTACCACTGCAATAGAAGCACAAAACCTAAAAAAGAAATTGAATCTTCCACGACAGTGAAAACGAATTTGATCTTCATCTTGATGGATGATAAAATTAGTTGAACTTACATGATGAAATTGCTTCGACCTTAGATCCATTATTGATATACAGCCCCAAGTAGCTGTTGGAGTTTTTAAAATTTAATAATCCATTTGGAAAACAATATATATCGCACTGATAAAACTCCTGCATATGTGTCGGCATCAACCTCCAACCTCCAACAGAGAGTATAGCCCATTGGCTTCGGGTCCCCAAGCATGGACATCGCTCTAACTCATTGCGGACCAGAGATGCATTCAAGTTCAAACGCTGCAATAAGTAGCGAAAAAAATCCTGGAATACTGAACAATAGAACATAGCCAAACAATTACCAGTTCTGGTTTGATTGCATTGCTCTTGAACGTTCAGTTTTGGGAAATCGATTATTTGAGACAGTTGGCGACCGATCGCGAAGATATGCTAGTTTCCTGCAAGAGAGAAGCGGTCAACAGTTTTCAATGATGCCGGCAACATGATGTATCGCTGATCGGTATCCTCATCCATATGATTATCGTTGTAAAGTCGTTATCTCGAAGATGATATATATCAGTCACGCTTTGATTGGATCTGTTCATGTGAACACCATGATGATCTTGAAGTACATGGGTTCATACGGTTCCTAGATCCCGGTAAAGCGGATTTAGACACAAGTTACGAAATGTAACGTTATAGACCATGCAAGGTTAAAATATAGTCCTGAAAATTATATATAAATCACTGTTACAATGACGTCCATGTTATAAATAGAAATCAGAATGAGAAGTAGTTTTTGAGATATATATTCCATTTATCTATTTAACTATCCCAAAACAGAAGACTTTGTGCCAGTCAGACATGGAGAATATTCTAAAGGTTAAAGCAGATTACATGAAAACAAACTCTATTGATTCGAAGCTCACTGCATGAATGGGCAGAACAAGTTTGACCTGTTTTGTGTTTCGATGCATTCTCTCACTTCTTATTGCCGTTTATGTGGCTCACCAGCAAGTCGTGTTTTAAGTCCTTCGTCTTCCATGAAGCTTTAGAAGTTGTGACTTCACACACAAATCTGCTGTTTATCTTCGGGTTTGCTTTGTCTGACTGACAGGAGATTTCTAGATTGTGGAAGCTATCAATAGTTAACTCGGTATCTATCAAGATAATATTGCGATTCGCATGTCAGCATACAGTCTGTGTGATTGTTGACTGCATTTTTGGACGGTTTGGCTGAAATTCATGATTGCCTCTTGACTAAATCAAATATTTCCTTGATAATTTACAGTAATTGTTATGAGCAATACTGCCACGAAATTGCCAGATTTCATGTAAGCAGATTGGAATATTAACTATATTTAACAATCCAACTTTATACACCGATGTCCACCGGCAACAGCCAAACAGTTTCTGTCAAGTTCCTCCTTTACTCGACTGGCAGATGGCACAACGAAATTGGACGGATTTATCACCGAGGACAAATTATGTTGCCTTTTCTTCTTAATAAAGATGGGGAATCGAAAAGGCAATTGACCCCATCATCATAACAGATCATCAGACCTAGAACATAATGATGTGCTTGAATTGGGGGAAACGCTAACGATGTCCAATGGTATCGACAAGTAGCTTACGCGATGTTCATCCTTGTTAATATCAGCTAAAGTACCGACATTACCACCATCTGGTAAACCTCTACCATTGACAGTATCACGATACCGGTAACTAATTCTAATTTCCACACTGCTAATCTGTAATTCCTCAATAAACTCCTTGATAAATATAGACCTGCTGACGTACAGACATTGTTATCGTCGTTTCCGACAGGCACTTAGACTTCATAACGCATCCTTCTGGTGGAACTTCTGGAAGGGTCGCTGAGCATGCAGTCACTGGAACAAATGCTTTTAGAGGTATCCCTTGTCATTGAAAAAATATAGCCATGTGGCATGATAACGACGTTACAGAATCGAGACAAAAATACTATTTCCCTTGATTGATTGGTTGTTGCACTGCAGATTACTTAAGTAACAAGGGAGGCTTTTAGAAGCATTCTAGTGCTAGTATTGCAGAAAAAAGCAATATTTTTTGCAACTCGAGTGTCTTCGTTTCACATTACGAAATGTGAAAAAACGACAGTGTGTGCTTGTCTCAATAAATAATAATTAACCTGGATACACGTGCTCTAGTATATCTATAATATTGTTCTCTGGACATAGCGGTCGATCTTTTATAGTTATTTGTATGAGGGCTTACCATCAATGCGAAAAATTCACAGAGATAGTCCCCTTAATTAGACTGTTTTTTTATCCAAACGTTACAGACCACTAGCGTAAAACCCGTTCTTCGGACAGGGATGTACCCTTTTGACAATTTGCTATGCGTACTTGGATCTATACTTTTCAACTGGTTTGATCCTAGTAAACTCGTTTAGCTACAAAGCTAGTCCAGTTTTCCGAGGCAAATATATCTCCTTCATTGGGCAACGGACATTGTATAACCTCTGCAGATATTGACTGTGAATAAAATCAAAGACCGGAGTGCTACGGAAACCGAGACAAAAAGGGGATAATGATAAAATTGTATTATTTCAGAACGATTACATGTTACATTAAGAATTGTCTTATAGTGATTTGGCGAGATATGTAAGTGGTTTGTGTAAGTACAAGACTTCGAAAATATATTATACAAGCGTTCAGCTCTTCATTCGATATCCAGCCGTCGTACATTAAAGGTGTTAAGAGAAGCAAAAGCAGCACAACTATTGGTGAGTCACAAGATACAATAATGTCGTGTCATGTATGGAAAAGTATAATAAATTAAAAACTAAAGCAGCAATTATTCGATAAGTCTGTTTCAGTAGTACGGAGCTATCGATAATTAGGATTATTTTCGGTGTCAAACATAGAGTACACACTTCGTCTGCAGCACAACGTTAGTAAAGTTAACGGTTAACAGAACCCAAGAAAAATTCTGAATGAGAACTGGGAATTTCTTGCAAACGAGTAGAGACAGTTTCCAAGAGCTTCAGTAACACAAATTGTATACCTATCGTCAAATAAGACTGGCGGGTATTCATGTTTCAAACGAATTCCTGCGTCGTTTCTTCTCAGTGAGGCTTGACACATAATTAAATCATCAATTATGTATTCGTATAATTAAATTTGGTAGTTGGTGACACTGGTGGTCATGTCCGGTGCTCAGAATTATTTTGCATAAAATTTTAATGTTCTTACATATTCATTAATATTTTCTAATACCCCAGTAATTTGTGTATGAAAATTAGAGTTTGTCTACTGTCGACTAGCATTAATAGGGAATATTGGTGCAGCGCATCATCCCATATAAACTACACGGACTGGTTTGCATGACGGCGCCGAATTAACTTTCCCTTCGGCGACAACGGGGAGCCGTATTTCCCCTAATGTTTTCAGAAATACATCAGTAGCTCCTAATGGCATAATAATGTATCCATAACGATTCTCAATAATGATTACCATTAAAGTCTGAATGCAAACGATATGAAAATGATTGCCAAGTACATTCTCTGAGTCACAGATTGAAACAAACGCCAGTATTGATGGCATGATTGTGTTTTGACCAGACATATAGTCGAGCAAGTTCTCCAATGTCCTTTACTCCAGTTAGAAAGATTGGGTACAGACGTGACGTACCTGAACTATTTGGGTCCAAATGGAACATATCAAATTGCCCAAATTCTGGTGACAGTTTAAACCATATGGACGACTTGTATTCAGGAATTACAAAAAGACTAAGATAGGTAGCTAGATTACTGTTTGATCAATATTCTGTTCAGGTTCCAGTATCTCTATAGCGAGAAGATTCTCGAAACCTTATCTCGTTTTGCTCAATCACATTGCAATAAATGAACTCAACCAAACATTAACATTAACCAAGCATTTAGAGGATAGAACAAGGACTGGTTCGCTCGGTGTGAGAGTAATGTGACTGAGTGGGGTGTCATGTCTGCCTACGGCATGATACTTCAATGGGACAGCACTATAAAATGGCAGCATTAGATCTGCTCTGTTACAAGTAGGTATATTAAAAGACGAACCGCGCATAGTTATCAGATCCGTGAAAGTCAATCAATGTCAAATTGAAACCGCAGTTGATCGTCATTGGTTTATCATGAAATCTCGTAGAATATCGACAATAAAAGTTCGCACGAATTTTTCATAGCGCCTCGTCTAGATGGTATTTCCCTGATATACCATCTTGGTTTACTTAGATTTGGATAATATAGTATATTTCGGACATATCAGCATACAGTGACATGGCTTTTGTCTAAAGGGGAAAGAGACATCTCAACACTCGAACAACGTAGTTAACGTTTGTCGACTTCTTGTTTTCTACGGGGGTGGTAAACTGAAACCCGACTCCTAACCTCGTGTTTCTCTCCCATTATTATTTGTCCAATCAGAACATCGCCCATGTACGCGACAGAGGACTCGGATACCGAAGTTCGACATTGGGAGTCGGGTTTCAGTTTATGATCCCCACGAAATCAAAACTTAGGTTGTCAACCGTTAATTGCAGTTGCCAATTCTAAAACCACTAGCGTTTTTTTTAATTATTATTTGAATGTTTGGCCTTCCATGAACAACAGTAGAATTGGAATCTATAGTATCCGCTTGGCCTCAATGGAGCTCTAAATTCACACCGACAGTGTCCATATCAATAGGGTCTGTTTTACCGAAACTGTCCGGGCGTGTGTCTATTTGCATTTTCAATGATGATTTATATAAATGTATAGCCATGTGGCATGATAACGACGTTACAGCACACAAATGTTATTAACCTTAGTTCTGCCACTCCAGGTTAGCTAAAAAACTAGGCAGGCTTTCAGCTTTGGAGAGCAATAAAAACAGCATGTTACTACTAGTATTACAGAAAAAGCAATAGTTCTCGTAAACCGATAGTCTCCGTTTCACATTATGGAATGTGGAATAAAACGTCAGATCTTATACAATTCGAGGCGGAATAGCTGTCTCAATAAAAAATAATTACCTGGAAATGTGTGCTAGTGTGCCTACACTAACCTAATGGTCATTGTGTTTAAGAGGCCTCAGTGTAACTCATTCTCGAGAGATGGTACACTATTAGTAGGCTGCATGCAAATATGACAGACAATGCTGAAAAGATACATCTGGAAAAGAATACAGCGCAAATACAAGCGTCTAGTCCGTCAGTCAACATTCAGCCGTCGTCCTTTAAAGAATTTCGGCGTCCATTACGTAAATACCTCATTCGTTTATCATGTCCCCAAATAAAAAACAATCAGAATATACATAAACATAGGGCTAGTGTGCTGCAAGAGAGAAGCAGTCAACAAATTGCAATGATGCCGGCAACAATCGACCGAAAACTATATTTTTTCGGGTTTAATCTTCCGAATCCAGGTGCAGTGATCACTGCGTACAGGCAAGACCTAATGGAGTTGGCTAAAGTTGGGATACAAAACACTAATCCATAGATATTGTGAACTTATTCCCCGTGTCAGAATGCAACTAGGGTGCTCTGGAGCAATTTAATGTAACGAAACATGTTTTGGGTTCGAGCAACGCTTGGTGCCGATTATGCGCTCCATAACGTCGCTCGGTGACGTTCGACACAAAACGCAACATAAAAAGAGCGATCGACGACTAAAACTAGTTCGGAATCAGTTGAAAAGACTTCCATTGTAACTAGTTCAAAAGATCCGTCCGATCGATTAGCATTCAGGTTTCCTTGATTTTGCCTCGATTAATAATAGGACAGTTATGTTCGAATAATACAGGGGTTCCAATGCACGTAGATTGCGGATTAAACCTCAACAGAAGAAGAATTTTTTGTGTAAATTCACGAAAATACGTGAAAATTTCCACAAAATGAATTCAAGTCAGTTTGAAATTTTTCTGGACGAACCAACCAGTTTTACGAAGACTGCTCGATGTGAACGTAGCTGTTTCAGTCAGCCAGTCAGTATCCAGAACTGATACTACCGGCTCATCCAGTGCCTCTATTTGCGTGGCTTGCATTTCGTTGGGGTTACGATTGACGTGTAGAAGGACAAATGAATTGAAGTAGAGCTACCATACAGAGACTCAGAAGGAATTGATATCGCTCTGCAAAAAAATATAAGAATCTTGTTTCAAATCAATCAAAATGTGTCAACTGACAACCCACCTCTGGGTATCGATTGCGACCAGGTTTTCAATTTCCGGTTTAAATCCCACATGACATTATTGAAACAACTTTCGGCGTCAGGCTTGGAATCACCATGCCCAACCGATTCATTAGTTGATGAAAGACTTGACATTTAATCGGTCGAAACCTTTTCTCTTAATCTTTACAAGACAGGGTTACGTAAACACAACATTTCGCTCATACTATTCAGCTTGTATCACTGACGTCCCTACTCTCCTTGTTAGGGAGTGAGAGTAGGGACGTCAGTGATACAAGCTGTTTATCAGCGTAACACAACATATCCTTGATCGTGTTTTTTTCACACTTGGATGATTGGAATGAACTGAAGACAGCCCTTCGGTCGGTTCATAGATTTGACTGACGCGGAGTGGAAGCAGTCAGTTTATGGAAATAAAATTTTGGTGGCTGAATATATCATGTCAAATTACCAAATATGTAATTAAAGTTGATGAAATGTTTTTACGGGTTGAAGTAAGACCTCTTCATTTGACAGTTAATGAGCGTGTACATATCGCTGAACGTTTTCAATGCCTATTACGAGCTAGTATTAATGCATATTCTACCAGTCATAAGCACCTGTACGTTTAGCCTACAGGAACAATTTCAAGCGGTGTGCGAGAAACGAACTTCGAGCTTCAAGGGAAAATTCTTTGATCTGATCTGTATCAACTGTCAAATAAACATTGAACCCACACGGCTATCGACGTCTAGATAGCGTTTATCTGTCAAGAAGTTATGAACTCGCGCGTTCATAATCTCTGTACGGTACCCAAAGACATACCACGGTCCACGATATTCTTCTCGGCTATTTTATGGTGTTTCTACAGCATGCATGTATGTGTGAATCTGGATACCTTGAATGACATGATCGCCGGCCTAAACAGAATCATGATACAACATACAGATAGATACGTGTTCTATAATCCACCAGAGGGGAACACACGAGTTCGCAAAACTTAACCAGAGCACCGCTTTGAAAGTACCGACGCCGCTTTTACGAACCCACCTACCCAGCATCAAACTACAGATCCTGGTATATAACTGATTGTGCTTTTCAAGCGCGCGTTCACAGACAAAGAGACCATAGCAATGATACCATGAAACAATATGAAACATGTTCTTCCAAGAATCCATGGGTTAACTATACCACGTGACCTTCACAGAAACTCTCTGACTGGCTCTTTCAGTTCTCTTCATCAGCCAATGAAAATATCGGACTTTTCCTAATTCAATTGTATGAAAATTCGTTACGATTGATCAAGTTGTACTTCCTGACATATATGTGCTCATGATCAAATCAAGATTATATTTTAACAAAAATAGTTCGATGATTTGAGGGATTAGTTTAGGTACGATGTGCTGAAAGAGAAAATGCCTAAAAAATTCCAAAATATTGGCAGGGAGCACATTTTGTTCAATCACACATCCATCTTCATACATTTGACCATTTTGCAGGTTTTGAATTGAAAGGAACATCAGAGTTATTGCCGTCACACACGAAAAAAGCTTTCCCACGCAAACGTCACATACCGGTATCCTTTAAAAATAGTCATCACGTGTAATATTCTTACAGTAACCATGGTAACGGAGCATTAGAAGAGGTATGATTACCACCACCAAGGAGGTCCACAAAAGAGGTTCACAAAAAAACCATCCAACTTTTCAGCTGCAAACCAGTGTGATAAATCGGGGTACATATTGATTCGATCTATTATTACCGACTTGGGAACCAAAGACTTCCTTTCAGAATGTGTAACTCACCATTTAACCGTTACTTCACAGAAGTGGGTCCGCGAAACCTTCGCATCAAGATATTTGACTTTCATTATCTTCATTCGTCATTTCACATTCAAGTGGAAGTTACATCGCTCGAGGTATTATTTTCCGATAAAGCAGCATTGTAATGCCAACGATTGAATTGGTGAGAGACAGAAATCCGTTCCGGTTTAATATCGATCTCCATTTCCGTACTATTTACTTTTCTCCCCGATATTCTGTTTCTTGTTCATTTTACAGTTTACCACTACAATAGAAGCACAAAACCTAAAAAAGAAATTGAATCTTCCAAGACAATGAAAACGAATTTGATCTTCATCTTGATGGAAGTTAAAACTAGTTCATCTTACATGATGAAATTGCTTCGACCTTAGATCCATTATTGCTATACAGCCCCAAGTAGGTGTTGGAGTTAAAATTTAATAATCCATTTGAAAAACAATCTATATCTCACTGATAAAACTCCTGCATATGTGTCGGGATCAAGCTCCAACAGAGAGTATAGCCCATTGGCTTCGGGTCCACGCACACGCTCTAATTCATTGTGGACCAGAGATGAATTCAAGTTCGGATCGTTGCAATAATTAGCAAAGAAAATCCTGGAATACTGAACGATAGAACAAAGCCAAACAATGACCAGTTCTGCTTTGATTTCATTGCTCTTGAACGTTCAATTTTGAGAAATCGATTATTTGAGACAGTTGGCGACCGATCGTAAGTCAATAGCCAATGGGGATGCAAGAACGCTAACACTTGCAAGAACGCTGATTAACTCTTTAATGGGGTTAATCCTACCCTTTATATAACACCATTAGGACTAAATTAAATTAAATCATAGTATACATAAAAATAGGCAAGTTTCCTGCAAGAGAGAAGCGGTCAACAGTTTTCATCATGATGTATCGCTGATCGGTATCCTTATCCATGCTTATCGTTGTGAAGTCGTTATCTAGATAAAGATATATCTCAGTCAAGCTATGATTGTGTCTGTTCATATGAACACCATGATGATGTTGAAGTACATGGATGGATTCATGCCGTTCCTAGACCCGGATTAAGCGGATTTAGACACAAGTTACGAAATGAAACGCTATCGATGCATGCACGCTATACATATATAAATTGTTGAAATATATCCCTGAAAATTATATATAATCACTGTTACAATAGAGACTATGTAATAAATGGAAATCAGAATGAGAAGTATTTTTGAAATATATATTCCATTTATCTATTTAACTTCCCCCCCCCCCCCCAAAAGAGGAATTTGTGCCAGTCAGACATGGAGGATATCCTAAAGGCTGAAGCAGATTATCTGAAAACAAACTCTATTGCTTCGAAGCTCACTCCATGCATGGGCAGAACAAGTTTGACCTGTTTAGTGTTTTCATGCATTCTCCCACTTCTTATTGCCATTTATGTGGCTCACCAGCAAGTTATACTTTTAGTCTTTCGTCTTGCATGAAGTTTTAGAAGTTGTGACTTCACACACAAATCTGCTGTTTATCTCCGGGGGTTGCTTTGTCTGGCTGACAGGAGATTTCTAGATTGTGGGAAGCTATCAATAGTTAACTCGGTATCTATCAAGATAATATTGGCCGCTGGCGATTCGCATGTCAGCATACAGTCTGTGTGATCGTTGACAGCATTTTTGGACGGTTTGGCTGAAATTCATGATTGCCTGTTAACTAAAACTGATCAAATATTCCCTTGATAATTTACAGCAATTGTAATGAGCTATACTGGCCTGAAATTGCCCGATTTCATGTAAACAGATTGGAATAATAACTATATTAACAATTAACAACTTTATACACCGATGTCCACTGCCAACAGTCCAACAGTTTCTGTCAAGCTCCTCCTTTACTCGACTGGCAAATGGTACAACGAAATTGGACGGATTTATCACCGAGAACAACTTATGTTGCCTTTTCCTCTTAATAAAGATGCGGGAATCGAAAAGTCAATTGGTTCCCATCACCATCAGAGGTCATCAGACCTAGAACGTAATGATGTGCTTGAATTGGGGAAAACGCTAACGATGTCCAATGATCAGTTTGTAATGGTATCGACAAGCGGCTTACGCGATGTTCATCCTTGTTAATACCAGCCAAAGTACAGGCATTACTACCATCTGGTAAACCTCTACCATTGACAGTATCACAAAACCGGTAACTAATGCTAATTTCCACACCAATGCTAATCTGTAATTCCTCAATAAACTCCTTGATAAATATAGACCTGCTGACGTTCAGGCATTGTTATCGTCGTTTCCGACAGGCACTTAGACTTCATAATGCACACTTCTGATGAAACTTCTGGAAGGGTCGCTGAGCATGCAGTCACTCGAACAAACCCTTTTAGAGGTATACCTTGTCATAAAAAGTAGGGCGGTGTACATCTAGCATGATAACGACGTTACGGAATCAAGACACAAATGCTATTTCACTTGATTGATTGGTTGTTGCGCTGCAGGTTACTGAGATAACTAGGAAAGCTTTTTAGATGACGACTCTATAACGAATATTATGGATTAAGAATACTGATCAGCGATACGGATTTGATATTTTTGGAACATCATGATGTCTTGCCGGCATCATTGAAAACTGTTGACCGCTTCTCTCTTGCAGGAAACAAGCCTATGTTTATGTATACTATGATTGTCTTTTTGAATTTGGTGCTAATACTGTTATGTGGAAAATGGAATAGGTCTTTGGATTATGGACGCGGATATTCTCTAATGGACGACGGCTGGATTATGAATGACGGACTAGACGCTTGTAATTTAGAAGCATTCTACTGCTAATATTACAGAAAAAAAAACTCGAGTGTCTTCGCTTCACATTACGAAATGTGGAACAACAAAAAAACTCCGAGATTTCAGATAACAGTGTGTGGCTGTCTCAATAAATAATAATTAACCTGGATATACATGCTCTAGTATATCTATAATATTGCTCTCTGGACATAGCGATCAATCTTTTGTAGTTATTTGTATGAGGACTTACCAACAATGCGAACATTCACAGAGATAGTCCACTATAGTAGGCTGTTTGTTTTTATCCAAACGTTACAGATCACTAGCGTAAAACCCGTTCTTCGGACAGGGATGTACTCTTTTGAGAATTCGTTATGCGTACTTGAATCTATACTTTTCAACTGATTTTATCCTAGTGAACTCGTTTAGCTACAAAGCTGGCCCAGTTTTCTGAAGCGAATGTATGCCCTTCGTTGGGCAACAGGTATTGTATAACCTCTGAGAATATTGACTGTGAACAAAATCAAAGACCTGAGTGCAACGGAAACCGAGACAAAAAGGGGAAAATGATAAAATTGTATTATTTCACAACGATTACCTGCTACATTAAGTATTGTCTTATAGTGATTTGGTGAGATATGTAAGCGGTTTGTGTAAGTACAAGACTTCGAAAATATATTATACAAGCGTTCAGCTCGTCATTCGATATCCAGCCGTCGTCCATAAAAGGAGTCAAGAGAAGCAAAAGCAGTACAACTATTGGTGAGTCACAAGATAGAGTAATGTCGTGTCATGTATGGGAAAGTATAATAAATTAAAAAATTAAAGCAGCAATTATTCGATGGGTCTGTTTGAGTAGTACGAAGCTATCGATAATTAGGAATACTTTCGGCGTCAACAATAGAATACATTTTTCGTATGCAGCTCAACGTTAGTACCGTTAACGGTTAACAGAACCCAAGAAAAATTCTGAATGAGAAATGGCTAGTTTCTTGCAAACGAGAAGAGACTGGCGGGTATTCTTGTTTCAAACAAATTCCTGCGTCGTTCCTTTTCAGTCAGGCTTGACACATGTTTTAACACTATAGATCGTAATTAATTCATCAATTATATATTCGTACAATAAAATTTGGTAGTTGGTGAAACTGGTGGTCATGTAGGGTGCTCAGAAATATTTTGCATGAAATATTAATGTTCTTACATATTCATTAATATTTTGTAATACTCCAGTAATTTGTGTATGGAATTTAGAGTTTGTCCACTGTCGTCTTGCCGTATTAAGGAATATTGATGCAACGTATCGCCCCATATATACTACACGGACTGGTTTAGAAAACGGCGCCAAATCAACTTTTCGATTAGCGACAACGGAGAGCCGTATTTTCTCCTAATGTATACATGAATACATCAGTACGGTACCTCGTAATGGCATAATAACGTATCCATAACGATTCCCAATAATGATTACCATTACAGGCTGAATGCAAATGTTGTCTCAGCGCCTATGATCTGAAGTACATTCTCTGTGTCACAGATTGGAGCAAACGCCAATATTACTGGCATGATATTATTTTGATCAGACATATAGTCGGGCAAGATTCCAATGTTATACACTCGAGTCGATTTCTCGTACACTGAAAAATTTGGCTTTCTCAGACCGAGAAAATATGAAAAAACGACCTGTGCGAATTTATCGTATACTCGTTAACGTCAAAATGTCGAATTGAAACGACAGAGTTTGTCGTCATTAGTTTATTATGAAATATCGTAGACTATCGACAAAAAGTTAGAAGAATTGTTCATAGCGTCACCTCTAGATGGTATTCCCCTGATATACCATCTTGGTTTACCTAGATTGGGATAATATAGCGTATTTCGGACATCTCCGCGTACAGGAGGTCCGATAAGGTCGTACTGCTTCTGTCTAAAGACTATGTTCGGCATCTCAACACTCGAACAACGGAGTTAACAGTTGTGGACCTATTGTTTTCTGGGGGTCGCAAAATGAAACCTGGCTCCTAACCTCGTATTTCTCTCCCATTATCAATTGGCCAATTCGAGTACCCGGATATCGAAACTCGAGATTAGGAGTGGGGTTTAAGTTTATGACACTCGTTTAGTCGAAACTTAGTTTATTGACCGTTAAATGCAGTTTCCAATTCGAAAACCACTAGTTTGTTATTATTTGGATGTTTGATCTTCCATGAACAACAGTAAAATTGAAATCTATTGTATCCGCTAGGCCTCGATGGAGCTCTCAATTCACATTGTGCCCATTTAATACGGACTTTTTTATCAAGACTGTCCTGTCGTGTGTCCGTTTACGTGTTCAATGATGTTTTATATAAATGTATAGCCATGTGGCATGATAACGACGTTACAGAATCAACACGCAAATACTTTTTACATTGAATGATAGGTTCTGGCAATTCAGGTTAGTTTCAAAAAAGTAGACAGGCTTTTAGCTATGGAGAGCAATAAAAACATGTTGTATTACAGAAAAAGCAATATTTCTCGTAACCCGATTGTCTTCGTTTCACATTATGGGATGTGGAACAAAACAACAGATCATACCCATACATCTCATGGTGGAATGACTGTCTCAATAAATAATAATTAACCAGGATACGTGTGCTAGTGTGTCTATATTAGCTTTCTGAACATAATGGTCTATCTGTTATCATTATTTGTAGGAGGGCTTAGTGTAACTCATTCGCAATATATGGTGCACTTTTAGTAGCCTGTATCCAAATATTACAGAAAATGCTGACAAAAAAATCTAGAAAAGAATGCAGCGCAAATACAAGCGTCTAGTCCGTCATTTCTCCTTCAGCCTTCGTCCATTAAAGAATTTCCGGGTCAATTACATGTACGTCAATACCTAATTCGTATATCATGACTACAAAATAGAATAAAAGTCAGCATATTTATAATCTTAGGTTATAGCGTCCTACAGGACAGATGACCGGTAAAAATATGTAAATGATGAAGGCAACAAGCGACTGGGGGTTTGATCTACCGAATGCACTGATATGTTTAATATACATAGACGCAATAAGTACGTGAATGCAAACATATAAAGATGGCGTCCGGTGTTTGTACATTTTGAGTACTAGTAGGCTTATTGGGGAAAACGTTGGACTTCGGGTTCGATCGTCTTCAGAGAAAGATGTTTGAATAATGATTAAAGAAAAAGAACTAAAAGTGAGGAGTGTTCTACATCAAGTTTACGAAAATAGTCATATCGTTTTCTGCAATTAAGAAACGCGTATTATAGAAGGATGTTCTGCCTTGTTATATAGAATTCGTTAAGAAAACGCGTATTATAGAAGGACGTTCTGCCTTGTTATATAGAATTCGTGCCAACTAACAAAATGTGCAATTTCTGTTCTATATACTGACCAATGCCACAGATGAAAATTGTCAGCATGTACAGTCTTGCATAATAGATTCAATGGATGAACAAGAAGTATCAATTCTGGATATTGTTACCTGAAACAGATGAACCGGAAGTGAAAAGCCACATATAGTATTATACAACCCCTTCCCTCATTCCTCCCCGGACTGCAACACAATCAAATTCATGCAATTTTCACATCGTGCTGTTATACAGTCTTCATTGATATGTCTGGTGCATCGAGAACAAAATTACAGATTTACAGATTATAAAAAACATGGCGAAAGGGATAGAATCTATGAATATTTTCCGTGAATTTGTGAATCTACAAAGGATTTTGTTGAGCTTTGACCCGCAATTGGATCCACGCGATTGTCATATCATTAATCTTGGCGAAATCCAGATGACTTCAATGTTAAACGACCCTGCATTTCTCTTCAACAAAGGATACTGATTGTCTTTTTGATTTTCATGACTGTTTTATGACTCTTTGTGGACATTGTTCGTGCATCTTCACGTTCCGTTTCTGCACCACACGCCACCGAACGGCGCTGAACGCCATTTATGCTTGTCACAGGTTTCAACAGTGTAAAAATTAGGATCCTGTCCCGTTGTGTCAGCAACTGTGTTCCCGGTTCATAGCGCTAACATCCTTTTTCGTCACTGTTTGCCCTCTTTCGAAAGGTGTTATTTGGGGTCAAAACCTTGAAGCCTAGAAGACTGGGTTCTGGCTTTTAAAAAAATTCAAATAATTCGCTCTTGTGGAACGTTACAGCATCACACAAAGCTGCTGGTTAGAGTACAGTAGTGATGAAGTATACTAAAGCCCTGCGGTATGACCAATGACGTCTATAATGAGCAAGACAATGAGCATTTGTGAGAGATCGTCAGTGGCTGGATACAATGGCTACTGGGGAGCTCAGATTTTTTGTTCTGTAGTATGAATGGCTTGGAACTGGAGCTGCAGCGATCACTGCGTACAGGCAAGCCTTATGAAGTTGGCTAAGTTGGGATACAAACCACTTCCATGAATATTGTGAACTTATTCCCCGTATCAGAATGCCACTACGGTGCGCTGGAGCAATTTAATGTAACGAAACATCATGTTTTGGGTTCGAGCAACGCTTGATGACGACTATGCGCTCCATAATGTCGATCGGTGACACTCAACACAGAAATGCAACACAAAAAAATAGCGAGCGATGACCACAGTGAGCCCGGAATCAGTTGCCAAATTCGAAAAGACTTTTATTGTAACTAGTTCGAAAGATACGTCCGGTCGATTAGCGTTCATGTTCCCTTCATTTGGCTTCGAATAATAATAAAACTGTTGTGTTGGAATAATACAAGGGTTCCAATGTACGTAGATTGCGGATCAAAGCTCAACAGAACAAGAAATTTGTGTAGATTTACGAAAATACGGGAAAATTTACACAGAAGGAATTCACTTCAGTTTGAATTTTTTCTCGATGAACCAACAAGTTTCCCTAAGAGAGCTCGATGTGTACATCCAGATCTAATACTTCCGGCTCATCCAGTGCCTCTATAGTGTAAATTTCCCGTTGTATGACTTGTCATGTCGTTGGAATTATGACTGACGTGTAAAAGAACAGATGAACTGAAGCAGTGAGCCACCATACAGACTTGACTCAGTAGGAATTGATATTTCTCTGCAAAAAATAAAAGCATCTTGTTTCAAATCATTCAAAATGTGTCAATGACAACCCACCTCTGGGTATCGATTGCGATCAGTTTTCCAATTTCCGGTTTAAATCCCACATCACCTTATTGAAACAGCCTTCGGCGTCAGGCTTGGAATAACCATGCTCAAACGATTCATTAGCTGATGGAAGACTTGACATTTAATCGGTCGAAACCTTTTCTCGGTCATTTGTTTTTTCTTCATCTATACAATACAGAGTTACGTAAACACTCCATATCCTTGGTCGTGTTTTTTTGTCACAAAAGGATGATGAAATGAGCTGTAGACCGTCTGGTGGTTAATAGATTTCACTGACACGGAGTGCTGAAGCAGCCAGTTTATTGAAATAAAATTTTTGAAAGTAAATAATTCGTGTCAAATTACGCTACGAGAAATTGATGAAATATTCTTACGGGTTGAAGTCATACCCTCTCTTCATTTGACAGTTAATGATCTGGTAATTTCCATTCGCACGTGTTACATATTGCTAGACGTGTTAATGCCTATTACTAGCTATTGTGCAATGCCTATTCCAGCAGTCAAAAGAACCTGCAGCTTAACCTACATAAACTAACAATTTAAGACGGTGTGCGAGAAATGAACTTCGAGCTCCGAGACATAATTCTTTGATCTGTATCAACTGTCAAATCAGCATTGAACCCGCACGGCTATCAACATCTAGATCGCGTATATCTCACAAGAAGTTATAAATTCGCGGGTTAATAATCTATATACGGTACCCAAAGACATATCACGATCCACGAATACTTCTCGGCTATTTTATTGTGTTTCTACAGCATGCGTGTATGTGCGAATGTGGATAACTTGAATGACATGATCACATAGTCCCTATCGCCGGCCTAAATGGAATTAGATACATGATACGGATACCTATGCTCCCTATAATCCACCAGAAGGGAACAGACGAGTTCGCAATACTTAATCAGAGCAACGCTCCGTAAGTCCCGACGCCGCCTTTACAAGCCCCAACTACCCAACATCAAACTACCGATCCAGGTATATAACTGATTGTGCTTCTCATACGCGCATTCATGGACAGAGAGATCATAGCAGAGAGACCAGGAAACAGAATGTGGAACAAGCTGTCTCAAGAATCCAATGGTTAACCATACCACGTGACCTGCACAGAAACTCTGTGATTGGTTGGATAGTCTTCCAGTTTTCGTCATCAGCCAATGGAAATATCGGACTTCTTTGTAAGAACACCTTGTAATTTTTCTTGAAACTCACATGCACAGTTAGCGAAATATCTGTCGTGAAATTGCGATGTTCATTGTATGAAAATTCATTTATGGTTGATCAAAATGTGCTTCCTGACATATATGTGCTCATGATCAAACCAAGATTACATTTTCATAAAAAAAATAAAAAGCCGTTTGATGGTTTGAGAGATTAGTTCAGGTACGATGTGCTGCAAGAGAAAAATAATGCCTCAAGATATTGACAGGGAGCACATTTTGTTCAATCATACATCCATTTTCATGTAATAAATAACCATCGGACTGTTTTCGAGGCTGAACTTTTTCCAGGCTTTGGATTGAATAGAAAATCAGCGTTTTTGCCGTCACACACAAAAAAGTTTTCCCACGCAAACGTCACAGACCGGTATCATTTAAGTAGTCATTATATGTATTATCCTACAGTAACCACGGTAACAGAGCATTAGGAGATGTATGATTACTACCACCGAGGAGGTGCAAGGAAAAGGTTCACACAAAAAATAATAATTTTTTGTGCTGCGAACGTCAAGTGTGATAAAACGGGCCACATATTGATCTGAACAATTATTACCGACTTGGGAACAAAAGACTTCCTTTCAGAATGCGTAACTCACCGTTTAACCGTTACTTCACAGAATTGGGTTCGCGAAACCTTCGCATCAAGATATTTGACTTTCATTATCTTCTTCCGTCATTTCACATTCGAGTGGAAGTTCATAACTCGAGGTTTTATTTCCCGATAAAGCAGCATTGTAATACCAACGATTGAATTGGTGAGAGACAGAAACCCGTTCCGGTTAAATATCGATCTCCATTTCCGTACTATTTACTTTTCTTCTGGCTACTCTGATTCTTTTTGATTTTGCAGGTTGTCACCGAAAGCACCAAACCGAAAAAGAATATGAAGCTTCTAAATGCGATCGTCATCTCCACGGATGTTAAAACTAGTAGATCTTACACGATCAAATTGCTTTGACCATATATTCTTTAGTTGATATATGGCCCCAGCCAGCTGTCAGAGCTTTTCACAAATTAATAATCAATTATGAAAAACAATCTGTATGACACTGATAAAACTGCTGCATATATGTGTCGGCATCAAGCTCCAACAAAGAGTATACCGGCAAATTTGTGTAGGGCCCGCGAGCATGGATAGAGAGATCTAACTACATGTAAATCTGGACTAGAGATTCATGCAAGTTTGGATCACTGCAAGAGGTTAAGTAGTAAATGAAGTCCTGGACTATTGAATGATAGATCAAAGCCAAACAATTATCAGTTCTGGTTTGATTGTAATGTTCCTGAACATTCAGTTTTGAGAAATCGATGATACTAGACAATTCAATGTACACAAATTTGTCGATCTGTTTGGACGCTCGCACGTAATTCAATGGTCAATGGTGATGCAAGGACGTCATACACTTTGGCGCTGATTAACTTTGATAACATGGGACAACACTGCATGGATAGCATAGTCAAACACTGAACAACATGGTTCAACAGTGGTCAACATGGTTCAAACACTGCATAACATGGTTAAACACTGGATAACATGGTTCAAACACTGGATAACACGGTTCAAACACTGAATAACATGGTTCAACAGTGGTCAACACGGTTCAACACTGATCGACACGTTTCAACACTGATCAACACAGTTCAACACTGGTCAACACGGTTCAATATTGGTCAACATGACTCAACACTGGTCAAGACGATTCTTTCACTGGTCAACACGGTTCAATACTGGTCAACATGGTTCAACACTGGTCAACATGGTTCAACACTGGTCAACACGGTTCAACACTGGTCAACAAAGTCAACCTGGTTAAATAGTGGCCAACATGGTCTTCTTGTAAACGTACAGGTGTGAGATATTCATGTATATACTACATTTGTAACCAATATCATATACAAACTATTGCTCATACCATGCCAAATGCACATAATAATATCTGTTCATGCGAACCCTTCTCATCAATGTCAGCAGAAGTCGATGAAAATACACATACACTGTTGAAATATAATCCTAAAAATTACATATAATCAAAGCTACCATAAAGACCATATTAGAAATGTAAATCAGAATGGGAGGTATTTTTTAAATATATTTTTCCATTGATCAATATAACTTTCCCAAATGAAAGGCAGTTTACCTGAAAACAAACTCTATTGAGTATTTATGTAATTAGGCTCTTCAATTTACACTGTTCATATAAAGAGGCGTCACATTTGTATTCACCATAGTGCGTGTATGAGGAATAGATTGGTATGTGATATTCCCTTATATACGTTGTAATTTTTATCTGTATATGGCGAGATTCTGCTGGTGGACGTTTCGTCCCCGAGGCCCGCCCCCTGTACAGACCTTTGGTCTTTGGTATATGTTGGCATTGTGGGAAGTTGATGCTGGGTCGACATCGGACCTTACAGACTAGTTTTTTGTGTTAAATGCCATCATTTTCATCTGACGACGATACAGCTCACCAATCCCCAGTGTACGAGTTGTCACAGCGACACAGCTCACCAATTGCCAATATACGAGTTGTCAGAGCATTTCCATCATAGCTCTCTAGATTTGTATCTAATACCGTTTATGCCGGTGCTAGGGGGCGTGTGGTCATGTCATCCAAGTTGCCACATGAACAGGTACAATAACAGCGTACCTGAGATACAACACATATCACGAATCGTTAGATTCTTGGTATGTGATTTAGAATAGGTTAACCAGGAGACTATACTGTGAAGTCATGTGACTCTGTCAGTATGTCGGCACCTCTTCCCACTTCCCTTATATGCATTGTAATTGGTCACAAAATATATTGCATTCATGGCTTCCTCCCCCCTGTAGTTTTATAAAAAATAGTGTTGATCAGTGTTTGGCCTCTTTAAGAACCCTTTCCAGACCGGTGTCAGAGAAAAGAATGTCACAGGAAACAATATCCCTTTACGTATGTTTTTCTTTAGAACAAAATGTGGTCTGTGATTGGAAACATGGAAAAAGTGTCTCAGCTGGGTTAAAAGATCGGAGCTGGACATTCCCACCTTTTACATTGCAGGTACTTTGGATATATTCGACTTCGACTATCTTGTAATGTTTTTATATACCGATGTAAAAGTTGACATACATGTACTCCTGTCAACATGACGGAGACACCCAGAAAGTGATGTTTATATATGATAAGTTTTCCGTGAATAAATCTTGTATTTTTTCAGCAATCCTCTATTATAATTTTAACGAACGGTCAGTAGGCCTGGAACTTGGAGGTAGAATACTGAACAGATCAGACTAATGGGTGTGAACCGTTTAACCGGCTAATAATTTCTCAACAGATCCAATGATGTCGACAGTCAAATGACCAAACGAGATGACCCTGGGCCTGGTAAAATCAATCAAGAAAGCCGGATCTTGAGGCATAATAAATGTCGAAGACAGAAGATAACAATAGTTAACTCGGAATCCATCACGATAATATTGACCACTGGCGATTCGCGTATAAGCATACATTCTCTATGATAGTTCATTGCATTTATGGCCGGAAATTCATGATTGCCGTTTTAAGTAAAATTGATCAAATGTATCCCCCTGATAATTTGTAGTAATTGTTCTGTGCTATACTGGCCTGGAATCGCCGGATTTCATGTAAACAGATGGGAGTATAAACTATATTAACAATCAAACTTTATACACTGATGTCCACTGGCAACAGTCAAACAGTTTCTGCCAAGCTCTTTCTTCATCGACTGGCAAATGGCACAACGAAATTGGACGGATTTATCACCGAGGATAACTGATGTTGTCTTTTCCTCTTAATAAAGAGGCGGGAATGGAAAAAAACAATTGGCCCCATCTCCATCAGAGGTCATCAGACCTAGAACGTAATGATGTGCTTGAATTGGGGAAAACGCTAACGATTACAAGCGTCTAGTCCGTCATTCATAATCCAGCCGTCGTCCATTAGAGAATATCCGCGTCCATAATCCAAAGACCTATTCCATATTCCACCTCCCACGACACATTCGGACCATAGTGGTTTAGTACCCCAAACACACCCCCACGCACCCCAAAGATGCCTGCTTTCTATACTACGCCAGACTGCGCATGCGCAGAATGATTAAACCCGACGATACATTAGTTCAGTCGGATGCTTCTCCATGAGAGCTTCAAAATAAGACCTCATACGACACCATCGGACCAATATTGGCTCACCTCGACCGCAACACGTCTATTTCCATAAACGTTGTCTACCGCGCATACGCATAATCACGATATTTCCACCCCACATCCACCCAGTCGGATGCTCCCTCACGACTGCTTCACATTGATACGACTCCATCGGACCAATAGTGGTCCACCTAGATCCCAAAACGTTCCTTCCAATACCTTTTTCCCACAATTCCCTGTCTGCGCATGCGCAGAATGTTGAACAAGGACGACACACTAGTCCAGGCGAATACCCCCTCACCACTGCTTCACATTGATACCTCACTCGACCCCATCGGCCCACTAGGGACTCACCTAGATCCCAAAACGTCTATTTCCATACACTTTGTCTACTGCGCATGCGCAGAATGACGTCAGTTCCATGTCACACCCACCCCGTCGGATGCTTCTTCACGAATGCTTCACATTGATACCTCATACGACCCAATCGGACCATTAGTGGCCCACCTAGACCCCAAAACGTCTATTTCCATACACTTTATCTACTGCGCATGCGCAAAATGACGTCAGTTCCACGTCACACCCATCCCAGTGGATGCGCCTTCACGAATGCTTCACATTGATACCTCATACGACCCGATCGGACCATGCAGCGTATTTGGAGTCTGGGGACTACTTTTTCTCCGGGGAGGCAGACCGCATCACCGCCAGACCGCATCACCGCAGAGGAATACATGCCAACTACAGACCGGAACTATAGTGCACTTGACCTCTGTCCCCAGCCAATTATAAAACTTGGCACCCAGCCAATGCTGATGCAATCCATAACCACGACGCCACCAAGAGTTACCTCCCCCGGCAAAATACGAGTCTATATAGCTTTTCTATACTACTTACCAAGAAACCGAATATACCAAGTCCGACATCCTCTAAGAAGCCGCCATCCAGAATATTTTTGGCGTCAACAACAGAATACCTTTTCGTATACAGCACAAAGTTAGTACCTTTAACAAAATCCAAGAAAAATGCTGAATTAGCACTATCAAGTTTCTTGCAAAAGAGAGGGGATCAACAGTTGACAAGACTTTTAGGAAGACAAAACTGCATACCTCTCGTCAAATCAGACCGGCGGGTATTCTTGTTTCGAACGAATTCCTGCTTCGTTTCTTTCTAGCCAGGATTGATACATGTATTATGATTATAGATCATAACTAAATCATCAATAATATGTTCGTATTATAAAATTAGGTCGTTGATGAAACTGTTGGTTATATAGGGAACTCAAAATTATTTTGCATGAAGTAATAATAAGTTATTACATATTCATCAATATTTTCTAATACTCCAGTAATTTGTGCATGGAAATTGGAGTTTGTCTACTGTCGACTAGCCTTAATAAGGAATATGGATGCAGCGTCTCGCCCCATATATACTACACGGACTGGTTTACATGACCATATGGACGGTTTCCCATCTGCGACAACGGGGAGCCGCATTTCCTCTAATGTATACAGGAATACATCAGTACCTCGTAATGGCATAATATTATATCCATAACGATTCCCAATAATGATTACCATTACAGTCTGAATGCAAACGATATGAAAATGGTTGCCAGGTACCGGTACATGCTCTGTGTCACAGATTGGAGAAAACGTCAGTTTTAATGGCATGATATTATTTTGATCAGGCATAGAGTCGGGCAAGTTCTCCAATGTCCTTTAGTCGATTTCTCGTGCACTGTTAGAAAGATCGGGTACAGACTGAAATAACTGAAATATTTAGGTCAATATGGAACATATCAAATTGACCAAACACTGTCGACAGTTTAAACCATATGGACGACTAGTATTCAGGAATTAGAAGAAGACTAACATAGGTAACTTGATTACCTTAAGATAGGTTTACTTGATCAATATTCTATTAAGGTTCCAGTATCTCTATAGCGAGAATAAATTCTCAACAAAACTATATATTTTCTGAATATAGTGACAATTTTGTTCATCTGGTTCCTACAACCGAGTTATTGGAACGATAATAAGCGGATTGCGACAATTTATCCTTCAAATGTTCTCACTATTACCTTCTAAAGTAATAACACGAGGACATTTTATGGGTAACAACTTCTTTATTGCAGTGGAGTTGACGTTTCGCTGGAGATACTTCCAACTTTTTCATTAGGTTCGAAAAAGATGGAGGTATCTCCATTGAAACGTCAGCTCCATAGCCAACCACCTCGCTGGGGGTCTAATAACACCCCAGCCACCAGTCAGATTTTTGGACCGGATTCGGGGCCTTCGCGCACATCGCCAGAAGTGACATCATATATAGTAAAATAGATGTTTAACGAAAATTTTGATTACTTTTCAAGTCTGCATAATACCTCCGTTGACCTAGCGTTAAAAAGAATTATCTGGAGATAATTTTTCCTGTTTATCTGGACAGAGCATATGAAAAGTAGTTCGCTCATGTGCAACACTAAAGGAGTTGTTTGGTCGGATTCAAACTGAACCGTGCGTTGGTTGGTTTCCCCTATACGTCATAGCAACGTAGTAAAGGTCAACTTCCGCTATTGGAGGCAGGGATGTTATTGGAGCTTGCGAAATGGAGCATGCGCTGTGGGGAGGTTGCTCCATAGCAATAATTTCAAACTTTTAGCCAATCAGGTGGCTAGCTGGGGAAACAACTTTAAAATGACGCGCCTTGTAGTTATACACAGGAGCACGTGGACCAATAGAGTAAACACTGTACCGAAACAGTATCCAAATAAAGCATCATATTCAGACATCCTGCGTGGTAAACGTAAACTTCAAAGGATTTTCTCCCGCTGAAAACTCTGAGTTTCTCAGAAAATATCAAAAGACGAACCGCGCAAAGTTATCCTATCCGTGGAAGGCAATCAATGTCAAATTGAAACCACAGAGTTTGTCATTGTTTTATTATGAAATCTCGTAGAATATCGACAAAAAAAAGTTCGCTCGAATTTTTCATAGCGTTACCTCTAGATGGTATTTCCATGATATGCCATCTTGGTCTACCTAGATTGGGATAATATAGTATATTTCGGACATCTCTGCATGCAGTGACATATTGCTTTTGTCTAAAGGGGAAAGAGGCATCTCAACACTTGAACAACGGTGTAAACAGTTGTCGACGGGGGTCGTAAACTGAAACCCGTCTCATAACCTCGTGTTTCTCTCCCATTGTTATTTGTCCAATCAGAACATGGACGCACCAAAGTACCCGGATACCGAAGTTCGACATTAGGAGTCGAATTTCAGTTTATGACCCCCATAAAGTCGAAACTTGGGTTGTCAACTGTTAATTGCAGTTGCAATTTGAAAACCACTAGTTTTTTTATTATTTGGTTGTTTGGCCTTCCATGAACAGCAGTATAATTGAAATCTATGGTATCCGCTAGGCCTCAATGGAGCTCTGAATTCACGCCGACAGTGCCCATATCAATATGGACTGTTTTACTAAGACTGTCCTGGCGTGTGTCTATTTGCATTTTCAATGATGATTTATATACATTATAGCCATGTGGCATGATAACGACGTTACAGAATCAGCACACAAATGGTATTTACCTGATTGATAGCTTCTGGCCCTCCAGGTTGGTTAAAAATCTAGACAGGCTTTTAGCTTTGGAGAGCAATAAAACATGTTACTACTAGTATTACCTAAACAGCAATATTTCTCGTAACCCGATTATCTTCGTTTCACATTATGGAATGTGGAACAAACGGGCAAATCTTACCCATACATCTCATGGTGGAATGGCTGTCGTAATAAATAATAATTAACCAGGATACGTGTGCTAATGTGCCTATGCTAGCTTTCTGAACATAATGGTCTATCTGTTATCATTATTTGCAGGAGGCCTTAGTGTAACTCATTCGCAAGAGATGGTACACTATTAGTAGTCTGTATCTAAATATTACAGACAATGCTGACAAGATAACTATAGAAAAGAATGCAGCGCAAATACAAGCGTCTAGTCCGTCATTCAACATTCAGCCGTCGTCCATTAAAGAATTTCCGCGTCCATTACGTAAATACCCAATTCGTTTATCATGACCTCAAATAATAAAAATCAGAATATACATAAAAAGGGGGATAGTGTCCTGCAAGAGAGAAATCCTGCAATCGATCGAAAACTATAATTTTTGGGGGTTGATCTTCCGAAGGCACTGATATCTTCAATATGCACAGACGCAATACGCACGTGAATGCAAACCTATATAGATGGCGTCCAATGTTTGTACATTTCAAGTACTATTAGGCCTATTGGGGAAAAGGATATCGAAAACAATGGACTTCGGGTTCGATGGTCTTAATTCAGAAAACGAAGTTTGAATAATGATTTGAGAAAAGGAACTAAATGTGAACAGTGTTTTGCATCAAGTTAACGAAAAGAGTGATATCATTTTCTGCAATTAAGGAAACACGTATTTTTGAAGAACGTTCTGCCTTGTTGTATAGAATTCATACCAACTGCCAAAATATACAATTTACAAATTACAACGCATATAATGGAAGTGGGAAGTGGTGCCGACATACGGACAGAGCCACATGACGTCACAGTATAGTCTTCTGGTTAAACTATTCTAAATCACATACCAAGAATCTAACGATTCGTGATCTGTGTTGTATCTCAGGTACGCTTTTATTGTACCTGTTCATGTGGCAACTTGGATGACATGACCGCCCCGTGGGGCTTCCGGGGATTGACCTGGGATGTCGTTGTGCACACCGCAGGTCATGGTAAGAATAAGCCTCAGCCCTTCAGAGAGCTTGTCGTAAGAGGCGACTAACTGAGGCACCTGTGGGGTTTCCGGGTGTGAAAAGGAATAGGACCCCACCCGTGTGGTTCCCGGGTGTGAAAAGGAACAGGACCCAACGTCGTGATATGACTGAAATATAGTTGAAAGCGACGTTAAATCATATTCACTCACTCACTCCTGGATTACATAACCACACGGCCCCTAGCACCGGCATAAGCGGTGCCTATTTTCCGTGCCTATAGGAAAGTCGTTTTCCTATTCTATACTGAACAATGCCACAGATGAAAATTATCAGCATTTACAGTCTTCGTCAAATGGTTGGTGCATCGAGAAAAAGCTACCCAACGGGACATTTCCATAATAGATTTAATGAATGAACCGGAAGTATCAGTTCTGGATATTGTTACCTGAAACAGATAAACCGGAAGTGAAAATCAACTGATTGGCTACATATAGTATTGTACAATTCCTTCCCCTATTCCTCTTTGGCATAGCCCGCAACGTATTGCGGAGATAGATTTGAACACAAATTTATGCAGTTTTCACATCGAGCTGTTATACAGGCTCCGTTTATATGATTGTTGCAGCGATAATATTCTCCGTGAATTCGTGAATCCGCGAAGTGCCATATCATTAATCTGGGCGAAATCCAGGTGACTTCATTGTTAATCGACCATGCATTACTCTTCAACAAAGGATAATGATCGTCTTTTTTTCTTTTTCCTGACTGTTCTCGAAATCTTTGTGGTCATTGTCTGTTCGTCATAATGTTCCGTTTCTGCACTAAACGCCACTGAACGGCAAGTTTCACTAATAAAACAATTGGGATACTATCCCGTTGTGTCAGCATCTGCGCGTCCGGTTGCTCCGAGTTCATTGGGCTAACACCCTTTTTCGTCATTGTATGGCCCATTTCCTTCAAATTGTGTTCTTTGCGGTTAAAATCTTGAAGCCTATAAGACTGAGTTCTGCTGGAAAGAGAATAAATTTAAAGCACACCAGCGAAGAAGCACACTATAGCTCAGCGGTATGACCAATGACGTCTATTATGAGAAAGACAATGAGCATTTTTGACAGACCGTCAGTGGTTTCATACAATGGCTGCTGGGTAGCTCAGATTTGTTCTTCTCTAATGTGATGGGAAGGTTTGCTTTCCACAGCTTGAAAGCTGGAGCTGCAGTGATCACTACGTACAGGCGAGACCTAATGCAGTTGGCTGAAGTTGGGATACAAAACACTTCCATAGATATTGTGAGCTTAATTATTCCCAGTATCAGAATGCAACTACGGTGCGCTGGAGCAAACATCATGTTTTGAGGTGCGAGCAACGCTTGGTGACGATTACGCGCTCCATAACGTCGATCGGTGACGTTCGACACAGAAACGCAACGAAAAAATGAGCGAGCGATGACTAAAACTAGTTCGAAATCAGTTGAAAAGACTTCCCTTGTAACTAGTTCAAAAGATACGACCGGCATTCATGTTTCCTTGATTTTGCCTCGATAAACAATAGGACAGTTACACAGGGGTTGCAATACACGTAGATTGCGGACAAAAGCTCAACAGAACAAGATTTTTTTGTCAGTTCATGAAAATACGGGAAAATTTCCACAAAATGCATTCAATTCATTTTGAATTTTTTCTGAATGAACCAACCAGTTTTACGAAGACAGCTCGATGTGAACATAGCTGTTTCAGCTAACCAATCAGTATCAAGAACTGATATTTCCTGCTCATCCAGTGCCTCTATTTGTGTGGCTTGCATTTTGTTGGGATTATGATTGACGTGTAGAAGGACAAATGAAATGAAACAGAAAGCCACCATACAGAGACTCAGTAGGAATTAATATTGCTCTGCAAAAAATATAAGAATCTTGTTTCAAATCAATCAAAATGTGTCAACTGACAACCCACCTCTGGGTATCGATTGCGATCTGGTTTTCAATTTCCGGTTTAAATCCCACATGACGTTACTGAAACAGCTTTCGCCGTCAGGCTTGGAATCACCATGCCCAACCGATTCATTAGTTGATGAAAGACTTGACATTTAATCGGTCGAAACCTTTCCTCTTAATCTTTACAAGACATGAGTTACGTAAACACAACATATCCTTGACCGTGTTTTTGTTTTCGCACATGGATGATTGGAAGGAGCTGAAGACAGCCCTTCTGTCAGTTCATAGATTTGACTGACACAGAGTGCTGAAACAGTCAGTTTATGGAAATGAAATTTGGGTGAGTAAATATTTCGTGTCAAATTACGAAATATGTAAATAAAGTTGATGAAATGTTTTTACGGGTTGAAGTAAGACCTCTTCATTTGACAGTTAATGAGCGTGTACATATCGCTGAACGTCTTTAATGCCTATTACGAGCTAGTATTAATGCATATTCTACCAGTCATAAGCACCTGCACGTTTAGCCTACAGGAACAATTTCAAGCGGTGTGCGAGAAACGAACTTCGAGCCTCAAGGGAAAATTCTTTGATCTGATCTGTATCAACTGTCAAATAAACATTGAACCCGCATGGCTATCGACGTCTAGATATCGTTTATCTGTCAAGAAGTTATGAACTCGCGCGTTCATAATCTCTGTACGGTACCCACAGATATACCACGGTCCACGATATTCTTCTCGGTTATTTTATGGTGTTCCTACAGGATGCATGTATGTGTGAATGTGGATTCATTGTATGACATGATCGCCGGCCTAAACGGAATCATGATACACCATACAGATAGATAAGTGCTCTATAATCCACAAGAGGGGACAGACGAGATCCAAAACTTAACCAGAGCACCGCTTTGTAAGTTGCGACGTCACTTTTACGAACCCACCAACCCAGCATCAACTACCGATCCAGGTATTAAACTGATTGTGCTTTTCAAACGCGCGTTCATAGACAGAGAGACCATAGCAGTGATACCATGAAACATAATATGAAACATGCTCTTCCAAGAATCCATGGGTTAACCATACCACGTGACTTTCACAGAAACTCTCTGACTGGCTGAATAGTCTTTCAGTTCTCTTCATCAGCCAATGAAAATATCGGACTTTTGCTAATTCAATTGTATGAAAATTCGTTACGATTGATCAAGTTGTGCTTCCTGACATATATGTGCTCATGATCAAATCAAGATTATATTTTAACAAAAACAGTTCGATGATTTGAGGGATTAGTTTACGTACGATGTGCTGCAAGAGAAAATACCTCAAAAATTCCAAAATGTTGGCAGGGAGTACATTTTGTTCAATCACACATCCATTTTCATGCATTTGACTATTTTGCAGGTTTTGGATTGAAATGAAAATCAGAGCTATTGCCGTCACACACAAAAAAGCTCTCCCACGCAAACGTCACATACAGATATCCTTTAAAAATAGCCATTACGTGTGATATTCTTACAGTAACCATGGTAACGGAGCATTAGAAGAGGTATGATTACCACCACCAAGGAGGTCCACAAAAGAGGTTCACAAAAAAACCATCCAACTTTTCAGCTGCAAACAAGTGTGATAAATCGGGGCACATATTGATCCGATCTATTATTACCGACATGGAAACCAAAGACTGTGTAACTCACAGAAGTTCACAGAAGTGGGTCCGCGATACCTTCGCATCAAGATATTTGACTTTCATTATCTTCTTCCGTCATTTCACATTCGAGTGGATGTTACATCACTCAATGTCTTGTTTCCCGATAAAGCAGCATTTAATGCCAACGATTGAATTGGTGAGAGCCAGAAACCCGCCCCGGTTTAATATCAATCTCTATTTCCGTACTATTTACTTTTCTCCTCGATATTCTGTTTCTTGTTCATTTTACAGGTATAACCACTGCAATAGAAGCACCAAACCTACAAAAAAAATTGAATCTTCCACGACAGTGAAATCCATTATTGATATACAGCCCCAAGTAGCTGTTGGAGTTTTTAAAATTTAATAATCCATTTGGAAAACAATCTCTATCGCACTGATAAAACTCCTGCATATGTGTCGGCATCGAGCTCCAACAGAGAGTATACGGATGCGGATCGCTGCAATGAGTAGCAAAAAAAATCCTGGAATACTGAACGATAGAGCAAAGCCAAACTATTACCAGTTCTGCTTTGATTGGATTACTCTTGAACGTTCAATTTTGAGAAATCGATTATTTCAGACACTTGGCGACCGATCGTGAGTCAATAGCCAATGGGGATGCAAGAACGCTAACACTTGTAAGAACGCTGATTGACTATTTATGGGGGTTAATCCTACCCCCTATATAACACCATTAGGACCAAATTAAAACAAATCATAGTATACATAAAAATAGGCTAGTTTCCTGCAAGAGAGAAGCGGTCAACAGTTTTCAATGATTGCCGGCAAGACATCATGATGTATCGCTGATCGGTATCCTTATCCATATGATTATCGTTGTATAGTCGTTATCTCGAGGATGATAACGCTTTGATTGTGTCTGTTCATATGAACACCATGACGATCTTGAAGTACATTGGTCCATACCGTCCCTAGACCAGGGTTAGCAGATTTAGACGCAGGGGCTCGTTACCGTTATTAATTGGTTAATTAGATTGATTACGGGGGGGGCGAATTAGGGAATAAATGCCCCATTTATTCGTTACCTCGACCGCCCCCCCCCCCCGTAATCAACCTAATTAACCAATTAACAACGGTAACGAGCCCCTGTAGATTTAGACACCAGTTACGAAATGTAACGCTGTAGATCATGCACCGCTACATATATATAGTCCTGAAAATTATATATAATCACTGTTACAATGAAGACGATGTTATAAATGGAAATCAGAATGAGAAGTAATTTCGACATATATATTCCATTTATCTATATAACTATCCCAAAACAGAGGATTTTGTGCCAGTCAGACATGGAGAATATTCTAAAGGCTAAAGCAGATTACCTGAAAACAAACTCTATTGATTCGAAGCTCACTGCATGCATGGGCAGAACAAGTTTGTCCTGTTTTGTGTTTCCATGCATTCTCCCACTTCTTCTTGCTATTTATGTGACTCACCAGCAAGTTATGATTTTAGTCCTTCGTCTTGCATGAAGCTTTAGAATTTGTGACTTCAGACACAAATCTGTTGTTCATCTTCGGAGATTGCTTTGTCTGACTGACAGGAGATTTCTAGATTGTGGAAGCTATCAATAGTTAACTCGGTATCTATCAAGATAATACCGGCCACTGACGATTCGCATGTCAGCATACATTGTGTGTGAATGTTGACTGCATTTTTGCACGAGTTGGCTGAAATTCATGATTGTCTCTCAACTAAAACTGATCAAATATTCCCTTGATAATTTACAGTAATTTTTATGAGCTATACTGGCCTGAAATTGCTACATTTCATGTGAACAGATTGGAATAAAAACTATATTAACAATCAAACTTTATACACTGGTGTCCACTGGCAACAGTTTCTGTCAAGTTCCTCCTTTACTCGACTGGCAAATGGTACAACGAAATTGGACGGATTCATCACCGAGGACAACTTATGTTGCCTTTTCTTCTTAATAAAGATGGGGAATCGAAAAGGCAATTGGTCCCATCACCATTACGGATCATCAGACCTAGAACATAATGATGTGTTTGAATTGGGGGAAACGCTAACGATGTCCAATGATCAGTTTGTAATGGTATCGACAAGCAGCTTACGCGATCTTCATCCTTGTTAATACCAGCCAAAGTACAGGCATTACTAACATCTGGTAAACCTCTACCATTGAAAGTGTGACGAAAATGCCCGTGACCTGGAGAATGTCATTTTCGTTCTACGCTGACATTCTAAATAGCATTGTGAATGGACCGATAATGGTGGATATTCGACTTACCTGCATTAACTGTGCGCTAAAACTTTCAGCGAGGGACGTGTAAATATCCCTGACACGCATCTTGCATCGAAACCGGGCGAGAGAAGTCGAACTCTGTTGATCTGACACGAAATCCAACACCGCCTGAGTCTATACTTTCGCTTTATTGGGGCTGCCATGTTTGGGCCCGCAATGGATTCTGGGAGCCGGAGCCTATATAAGACGCAGAGAATGGACGTTCGGCATTCTGTCTCAGACAATCGGCGGGTAAACATCGTGCGGGAGAGCACAGGGACAGGATCGCCGCAAATGCGCCGAATGTGCCGAAAGTGCCGAATTGACTGCCGAAACAGCGCCGAACCATCCGCCAAAGGGTTGGAAAGCCGAGAGCTAAGCCATAGCTTGGGGATAATAGATACTAACACGCACAGTATCTGATGACGAGACGAACCGCCAGACGGGGATAAGATACTAACACGCACAGTATCTGAAGACGAGATGTCCATCAACGGGAAATACAGAGCACCAAATATCCCACACTGCAGCCCATCACACGGATACCATTTTACATGATTACATATACTTGCTCACATACAAGATCGTCGGCGTTCGGGACGGAATAGATCTAATCACACTCACCTACACTAGTTACTCACAGGCCTCGGCTAGGAGTAATTGATAACACAAGCTTACATCCACTGTACATATTTACACTGCCGCAGGGCTAGAATTATGCTTTGCCGCAAGTCTTTGAATTCTATTACAAATCATTGATATTAATTGACATTACACTGTAAGGTAATAATACGCCCCCGAGACCAGGGCATTATTACCACATATATATGCAGACAATCTGAGCCTATTAACTCGTCCTTGGGTCAACGCCGTGAGGGCCGAAGTCGGGCCGCCGAAGACGTGAAGTCTGCCGAGCCGAAGACGGGTTGCCGAAGACGTGAGGTCTGCCGAGCCGAAGACGGGTCGCCGAAGACGGGCCGCCGAAGACGTGAAGTCTGCCGAGCCGAAAGGGGAGCGCCGCCGAATTTGGGCCGCCGAAGACGTGAGGTCTGCTGAGCCGAAAGGGGCTGCCGCCGAAGACGATGTGGTGTGCCGTACGGGCCGACGCCGCCGAAGGGCTACTGCCAGGAGAGGCAGTGATACGGAGAGGATTCCAGAGACGATTAATAACGCTTAGATGAACTGGGCCGTGTAACCTTAGACACGGTAGACGTTCCATAGAGTCCGGGGCTACGCCTACGACCGGAGAGGAACCAGAGACGCCGTACCATACCACGACGAGAGCCAGTCTGGACGAGACTGGGCCGTGACGCGTCATAGATAGGGTCTCATGTATATATTGTATATTATTAGTCTTTCTCTTTAAGATAAAGATAACACTTAACGATAACTACCTCTAGAGTAGGGATCTTTATTACAGGTATTGTGCGCGTACAGAGCTGTGTACATAGCAGAATACAATATTATTACTTTATTATTGCCTTGGTTGTTTCTACAGGTCCCTCCCATCCTACCTCCTCGATCCAGACAAGGTGACAGGTTGAATCGGACCTTCCTCGTTGGCCAATTCCAGTCATACGAGACTGCGTTCACATCAGCCTGACAATTTGTCACAGGGGCCTGAGACCAGGCCGCCTCAAGTCTCGTGTACACCGCAACACCGTACAGACGTTTTCTGACCGCTCGAACGTTACAACTGGTGGCAGCGGTGGGATGGCCAACACCGGGAAACCGATGGAGAAGGGACCACGCTGGGAAGAAACCAGAAACCCAAGCGTGATGACTATGGGAGATGTGGGCGACGAACTACGTCCAGCGGACAGCGACTCGCTGTCATGGAGGACGAGAAGCCAGTGGCAGCTGTCCACAACGCCAACTCCAAGGGACCGAGAAGAGTCACGACGAGGAGTGGGGACCGGACGATCAGCGTTTGAGGCACCGAAGAGAGTGGATTTGCTAGACCTGTCCACAGTAGAACTAGACGCAGTGCTGTCGGCTCCCCCAGCTGACCTGTCGCCGATACCTTCGTGGCAGACGTTGCCCGACGAGAATGGAAGTTATCGAGCCCCTAAAGACTCTGGTTCTGATAACCACGGTCTCGGGGGCCGATACGAACACCGTGACGACGATTCGATCGTAGAGATAATGGAAGAGATTGCCAAGCTACGACAAACCATGGGATCTATGGCCAGGACTGTATCGGTGATAGCGATCCAGATGTCCAGAATCAATGCCAGTCACATTCGGGAAAGAGAGGCGATCAGACGACCGGACACTGAAGACGACGCCGCAGAGCTGAATGCGAGTTGTGGAACTGCCGAAATGGTTGGTGATTACCGCCGAACCGAATATATGTCCGGGTCGCAGCAGGGTTGCGATCGGACGCCGCCGGGGAGAGGACGAGATGAGCTCATGAGTTGGAGGCAGCCATTACAGACATCGACCCCTGCGGTTGAGGTGAGGCGACCGATGTTGACTGCGGCAAAGGCAGCTACCTATGATGGGACGACGCCATTGCGGGATTATCTCTCCCATTTCGACCACTGTGCTGCTATCAACGGATGGACATACTCACAACAGGGTCAATATCTGGCCGTCGCCCTCCGAGGATCTGCCCAGCAGCTGTTGGCCAGCTTGAAATCAGAACCAGGAAGTGCTGACTATGAACGATTGAGGGATGCCTTGGAGAAGCGGTTTGCCCCGCCGAATCAACTGGATTTGTACAAAACGCAGTTAAAATCCAGATACCGAGAGAAGTCAGAAGATCTTCCGGGCCTAGCTCAGGCATTATTTCGGCTTGCACAACAGGCATATGCCGATGCCGGGGATGACGTACAGGATACCTTGGCAGTTAATGAGCGTGTACATATCGCTGAACGTCTTTAATGCCTATTACGAGCTAGTATTAATGCATATTCTACCAGTCATAAGCACCTGTACGTTTAGCCTACAGGAACAATTTCAAGCGGTGTGCGAGAAACGAACTTCAAGCTTCAAGGGAAAATTCTTTGATCTGATCTGTATCAGCTGTCAAATAAACATTGAATCTGCATGGCTATCGACGTCTAGATATCGTTTATCTGTCAAGAAGTTATGAACTCGCGCGTTCATAATCTCTGTACGGTACCCAAAGATATACCACGGTCCACGATATTCTTCTCGGTTATTTTATGGTGTTTCTACAGGATGCATGTATGTGTGAATGTGGATTCATTGTATGACATGATCGCCGGCCTAAACGGAATCATGATACACCATACAGATAGATAAGCGCTCTATAATCCACAAGAGGGGAAAAGACGAGATCGCAAAACTTAAGCAGAGCACCGCTTTGTAAGTCGCAACGTCACTTTTACGAACCCACCAACCCAGCATCAACTACCGATCCAGGTATTAAACTGATTGTGCTTTTCAAACGCGCGTTCATAGACAGAGAGACCATAGCAGTGATACCATGAAACATAATATGAAACATGCTCTTCCAAGAATCTATGGGTTAACCATACCACGTGACTTTCACAGAAACTCTCTGACTGGCTGAATAGTCTTTCAGTTCTCTTCATCAGCCAATGAAAATATCGGACTTTTGCTAATTCAATTGTATGAAAATTCGTTACGATTGATCAAGTTGTGCTTCCTGACATATATGTGCTCATGATCAAATCAAGATTATATTTTAACAAAAACAGTTCGATGATTTGAGGGATTAGTTTACGTACGATGTGCTGCAAGAGAAAATACCTCAAAAATTTCAAAATGTTGGCAGGGAGTACATTTTGTTCAATCACACATCCATTTTCATGCATTTGACTATTTTGCAGGTTTTGGATTGAAATGAAAATCAGAGCTATTGCCGTCACACACAAAAAAGCTCTCCCACGCAAACGTCACATACAGATATCCTTTAAAAATAGCCATTACGTGTGATATTCTTACAGTAACCATGGTAACGGAGCATTAGAAGAGGTATGATTACCACCACCAAGGAGGTCCACAAAAGAGGTTCACAAAAAACCCATCCAACTTTTCAGCTGCAAACAAGTGTGATAAATCGGGGCACATATTGATCCGATCTATTATTACCGACATGGAAACCAAAGACTGTGTAACTCACAGAAGTTCACAGAAGTGGGTCCGCGATACCTTCGCATCAAGATATTTGACTTTCATTATCTTCTTCCGTCATTTCACATTCGAGTGGATGTTACATCACTCAATGTCTTGTTTCCCGATAAAGCAGCATTTAATGCCAACGATTGAATTGGTGAGAGACAGAAACCCGCCCCGGTTTAATATCAATCTCTATTTCCATACTATTTACTTTCCTCCTCGATATTCTGTTTCTTGTTCATTTTACAGGTATAACCACTGCAATAGAAGCACCAAACCTACAAAAAAAATTGAATCTTCCACGACAGTGAAATCCATTATTGATATACAGCCCCAAGTAGCTGTTGGAGTTTTTAAAATTTAATAATCCATTTGGAAAACAATCTATGTCGCACTGATAAAACTCCTGCATATGTGTCGGCATCGAGCTCCAACAGAGAGTATACGGACATCGCTCTAACTCATTGTGGACCAGAGATGCGGATCGCAGCAATGAGTAGCAAAAAAAATCCTGGAATACTGAACGATAGAGCAAAGCCAAACTATTACCAGTTCTGCTTTGATTGGATTACTCTTGAACGTTCAATTTTGAGAAATCGATTATTTCAGACACTGTGCGACCGATCGTGAGTCAATAGCCAATGGGGATGTAAGAACGCTAACACTTGTAAGAACGCTGATTGACTATTTATGGGGGTTAATCCTACCCCCGATATAACACCATTAGGACCAAATTAAAACAAATCATAGTATACATAAAAATAGGCTAGTTTCCTGCAAGAGAGAAGCCGTCAACAGTTTTCAATGATTGCCGGCAAGACATCATGATGTATCGCTGATCGGTATCCTTATCCATATGATTATCGTTGTATAGTCGTTATCTCGAGGATGATAACGCTTTGATTGTGTCTGTTCATATGAACACCATGACGATCTTGAAGTACATTGGTCCATACCGTTCCTAGACCAGGGTTAAGCAGATTTAGACACAGGGGCTCGTTACCGTTATTAATTGGTTAATTAGATTGATTACGGGGCGAATTAGGGAATAAATGCCCCATTTATTCGTTACCTCGACCCCCCCCCGTAATCAACCTAATTAACCAATTAACAACGGTAACGAGCCCCTGTAGATTTAGACACCAGTTACGAAATGTAACGCTGTAGATCATGCACCGCTACATATATATACATTGTTAAAATATAGTCCTGAAAATTATATATAATCACTGTTACAATGAAGACGATGTTATAAATGGAAATCAGAATGAGAAGTAATTTCGACATATATATTCCATTTATCTATATAACTATCCCAAAACAGAGGATTTTGTGCCAGTCAGACATGGAGAATATTCTAAAGGCTAAAGCAGATTACCTGAAAACAAACTCTATTGATTCGAAGCTCACTGCATGCATGGGCAGAACAAGTTTGTCCTGTTTTGTGTTTCCATGCATTCTCCCACTTCTTATTGCTATTTATGTGACTCACCAGCAAGTTATGATTTTAGTCCTTCGTCTTGCATGAGGCTTTAGAATTTGTGACTTCAGACACAAATCTGCTGTTCATCTTCGGAGGTTGCTTTGTCTGACTGACAGGAGATTTCTAGATTGTGGAAGCTATCAATAGTTAACTGTGTATCTATCAAGATAATACCGGCCACTGACGATTCGCATGTCAGCATACATTGTGTGTGAATGTTGACTGCATTGTTGCACGAGTTGGCTGAAATTCATGATTGTCTCTCAACTAAAACTGATCAAATATTCCCTTGATAATTTACAGTAATTTTTATGAGCTATACTGGCCTGAAATTGCTACATTTCATGTGAACAAATTGGAATAAAAACTATATTAACAATCAAACTTTATACACTGGTGTCCACTGGCAACAGTTTCTGTCAAGTTCCTCCTTTACTCGACTGGCAAATGGTACAACGAAATTGGACGGATTTATCACCGAGGACAACTTATGTTGCCTTTTCTTCTTAATAAAGATGGGGAATCGAAAAGGCAATTGGTCCCATCACCATTACTGATCATCAGACCTAGAACATAATGATGTGTTTGAATTGGGGGAAACGCTAACGATGTCCAATGATCAGTTTGTAATGGTATCGACAAGCAGCTTACGCGATCTTCATCCTTGTTAATACCAGCCAAAGTACAGGCATTACTAACATCTGGTAAACCTCTACCATTGAAAGTGTGACGAAAATGCCCGTGACCTGGAGAATGTCATTTTCGTTCTACGCTGACATTCTAAATAGCATTGTGAATGGACCGATAATGGTGGATATTCGACTTACCTGCATTAACTGTGCGCTAAAACTTTCAGCGAGGGACGTGTAAATATCCCTGACACGCATCTTGCATCGAAACCGGGCGAGAGAAGTCGAACTCTGTTGATCTGACACGAAATCCAACACCGCCTGAGTCTATACTTTCGCTTTATTGGGGCTGCCATGTTTGGGCCCGCAATGGATTCTGGGAGCCGGAGCCTATATAAGACGCAGAGAATGGACGTTCGGCATTCTGTCTCAGACAATCGGCGGGTAAACATCGTGCGGGAGAGCACAGGGACAGGATCGCCGCAAATGCGCCGAATGTGCCGAAAGTGCCGAATTGACTGCCGAAACAGCGCCGAACCATCCGCCAAAGGGTTGGAAAGCCGAGAGCTAAGCCATAGCTTGGGGATAATAGATACTAACACGCACAGTATCTGATGACGAGACGAACCGCCAGACGGGGATAAGATACTAACACGCACAGTATCTGAAGACGAGATGTCCATCAACGGGAAATACAGAGCACCAAATATCCCACACTGCAGCCCATCACACGGATACCATTTTACATGATTACATATACTTGCTCACATACAAGATCGTCGGCGTTCGGGACGGAATAGATCTAATCACACTCACCTACACTAGTTACTCACAGGCCTCGGCTAGGAGTAATTGATAACACAAGCTTACATCCACTGTAAATTATGCTTTGCCGCAAGTCTTTGAATTCTATTACAAATCATTGGTATTAATTGACATTACACTGTAAGGTAATAATACGCCCCCGAGACCAGGGCATTATTACCACATATATATGCAGACAATCTGAGCCTATTAACTCGTCCTTGGGTCAACGCCGTGAGGGCCGAAGTCGGGCCGACGAAGACGTGAAGTCTACCGAGCCGAAGACGGGTTGCCGAAGACGTGAGGTCTGCCGAGCCGGAGACGGGTCGCCGAAGACGGGCCGCCGAAGACGTGAAGTCTGCCGAGCCGAAAGGGGAGCGCCGCCGAATTTGGGCCGCCGAAGACGTGAGGTCTGCTGAGCCGAAAGGGGCTGCCGCCGAAGACGCTGTGGTGTGCCGTACGGGCCGACGCCGCCGAAGGGCTACTGCCAGGAGAGGCAGTGATACGGAGAGGATTCCAGAGACGATTAATAACGCTTAGATGAACTGGGCCGTGTAACCTTAGACACGGTAGACGTTCCATAGAGTCCGGGGCTACGCCTACGACCGGAGAGGAACCAGAGACGCCGTCTGGACGAGACTGGGCCGTGACGCGTCATAGATAGGGTCTCATGTATATATTGTATATTATTAGTCTTTCTCTTTAAGATAAAGATAACACTTAACGATAACTACCTCTAGAGTAGGGATCTTTATTACAGGTATTGTGCGCGTACAGAGCTGTGTACATAGCAGAATACAATATTATTACTTTATTATTGCCTTGGTTGTTTTCTACAGGTCCCCCCCATCCTACCTCCTCGATCCAGACAAGGTGACAGGTTGAATCGGACCTTCCTCGTTGGCCAATTCCAGTCATACGAGACTGCGTTCACATCAGCCTGACAATTTGTCACAGGGGCCTGAGACCAGGCCGTCTCAAGTCTCGTGTACACCGCAACACCGTACAGACGTTTTCTGACCGCTCGAACGTCACAACTGGTGGCAGCGGTGAGATGGCCAACACCGGGAAACCGATGGAGAAGGGACCACGCTGGGAAGAAACCAGAAACCCAAGCGTGATGACTATGGGAGATGTGGGCGACGAACTACGTCCAGCGGACAGCGACTCGCTGTCATGGAGGACGAGAAGCCAGTGGCAGCTGTCCACAACGCCAACTCCAAGGGACCGAGAAGAGTCACGACGAGGAGTGGGGACCGGACGATCAGCGTTTAAGGCGCCGACGAGAGTGGATTTGCTGGACCTGTCCACAGTAGAACTAGGCGCAGTGCTGTCGGCTCCCCCAGCTGACCTGTCGCCGATACCTTCGTGGCAGACGTTGCTCGACGAGAATGGAACTTATCGAGCCCCTAAAGACTCTGGTTCTGATAACCACGGTCTCGGGGGCCGATACGAACACCGTGACGACGATTCGATCGTAGAGATAATGGAATAGATTGCCAAGCTACGACAAACCATGGGATCTATGGCCAAGACTGTATCGGTGATAGCGATCCAGATGTCCAGAATCAATGCCAGTCAGATTCAGGAAAGAGAGGCGATCAGACGACCGGACACTGAAGACGACGCCGCAGAGCTGAATGCGAGTTGTGGAACTGCCGAAATGGTTGGTGATTACCGCCGAACCGAATATATGTCCGGGTCGCAGCAAGGTTGCGATCGGACGCCGCCGGGGAGAGGACGAGATGAGCTCATGAGTTGGAGGCAGCCATTACAGACATCGACCCCTGCGGTTGAGGTGAGGCGACCGATGTTGACTGCGGCAAAGGCAGCTACCTATGATGGGACGACGCCATTGCGGGATTATCTCTCCCATTTCGACCACTGTGCTGCTATCAACGGATGGACATACTCACAACAGGGTCAATATCTGGCCGTCGCCCTCCGAGGATCTGCCCAGCAGCTGTTGGCCAGCTTGAAATCAGAACCAGGAAGTGCTGACTATGAACGATTGAGGGATGCCTTGGAGAAGCGATTTGCCCCGCCGAATCAACTGGATTTGTACAAAACGCAGTTAAAATCCAGATACCGAGAGAAGTCAGAAGATCTTCCGGGCCTAGCTCAGGCATTATTTCGGCTTGCACAACAGGCATATCCCGATGCCGGGGATGACGTACAGGATACCTTGTCAAAGGATCAGTTTTTGGAGGCTATTGGGGACGAACTTAGATTTCTTGTATGGCAGACGCGGCCGAAGACCTTAGATGCAGCTGTACACTCTGCTGTGGAAGTAGAAGCATTCAAGTCCTCGCAACGGCGTAAGACTTGGGCAACCGCGAAGTCCACGGTTCCTAGTAAAGATGAGGGATTAGCTGCAACCTCCGAGGATGACGAAGAATCTGAAGCTCGTCTGAGAAAACAGATCAAAGAATTGATGGAAGAAATAATGCCAAAGTTTCAGCCTCAACCACGGCGACAACCCCCGAGATACGCCAGAGGTCAACAACGGACGTATGGGAATCGGGAACGAAGTAATGCTTGCTGGTCGTGCGGCAGAGAGGGTCATTACCAGCCGGACTGCCCAGAGGTATCCAAAGCAGATGACTCTAAACCGCCGAGATCGCCCAAGAGTTCTCCCAAAGTTAATACTTCCGGGGAAGCTGGACTTTATTTGCCTGCCAAGATCGGGCCAGTGAAGATGTGGTGTTGTGTTGACACGGGGGCGTCGATTTCCCTCCTGAGCGAGAAAGTATACCAGCAGCTGAGTCCGCGGCTCAAACCAGCCCTGAGGAGCCCGTCTTATGCTAGTATTCGAATGGCTGACGGTACGCTGATGCCCCTGAAAGGTGAAGCTGATATTAAAATCACTATAGACGGTACCACACGAACACAGAAGATGATAGTCGGAGATCTGACGGTGGACGCGCTTCTAGGGTACGACTTTCTCAGCACCCACTGTACCAAGATCGACACGGAGCGCCACAGGGTCAAGTATGGTGGCCGCTACATCCAATGCGAGGTCGTGGGGAGCGCAGGCTGTTACCGTGTAGCCGTGACCGAGACTGTGACTATTCCTGCTGGAGCCGAAGCCGTTGTGACAGGAAAAGTTCGCGGGGGCCTACCAGGCGAGGTAGGGATGATCGAAAACGAACCGGAGTTTACCCAGAAGACAGGAGCCATGGTGGCCAGGGTCCTCACCGAGGTCGACCGTGACTGCGAAATCACCCTGAGGTTCCTCAACTTGTCCTCAGATCCGACTGTAGTCCAGGCCGGGACGCTGTGCGGTCGTATGGGTGAAGTAGAAGTAGTGGAAGACCAAGTTTCGAGTGCGGCCAAAGCGCCGACGCTGAACCGTGCGAAACCTACTAGACAGAGGCCCGCCGTGCCGACCAGCGCATGTCCAGACCACCTTACAGATCTTGTTCGACGATCCAGCGAAGGCCTAGAGACAGACCAAGCCCTGGCTGTAGAAGATTTGGTCACCCGATATACTGACCTGTTCGCTAAGGACGATACTGATTTAGGTCGAACGACGAAGGTACAACATCACATAAAGACTGGAAGTGCACCACCCATCCGCATTCCGCCGAGGCGACCGCCGATTCACGCCCGTGAAATGATCGATGAGCAAGTTGAAGACATGTTACAGCGTGGAGTGGTCGAGCCATCCAGTGGACCGTGGTCAGCGCCGGTAGTTCTGGTGAAAAAGAAGGACGGGAAAATGCGCTTCTGCGTTGACTACCGTGCTTTGAACAAGATCACAGAGAAGGATGCTTACCCGTTGCCGAGGATCGACGACTCTCTGGATTCTTTAGCAGGTGCCAGTTGGTGGAGTACCCTTGACTTAATGTCAGGGTACTGGCAAGTTGAAGTGTCCCCCGAAGATAGATGCAAGACAGCCTTTGCAACCAGGAAAGGTCTGTACCAGTTCCGGGTTATGCAGTTCGGGCTCTTTAATGCGCCCGGGACCTTTGAACGGCTAATGGAAGCCATCCTAGCAGGACTCCATTATGATACGTGTCTCGTCTACCTTGACGATATCATCGTTTTTGGACGAACGTTTGACGAGATGATTCAGCGTCTGGATGGGGTCTTCGAGAGCATGGTCTTAAGCTCAAGCCGTCCAAGTGCGTCATAGGGGTACGACAAGTCCTGTATCTGGGCCACGTAGTATCACAGAATGGGATCGGAACTGACCCACAGAAGATCCGTGCTGTGCGAGACTGGCCTCCACCCGTTTCGCAGACCAAGGTTCGGAGCTTCCTGGGTCTCTGCAGCTACTATCGACGTTTCATCCGGGACTTTGCCACCATTGCAGCGCCGCTGCATACGTTAACTGAAAAGAAGGCAGTCTTCATATGGGACAATACAGCGCAGCAAGCCTTCGACACCCTGAAAGACAAGCTGACAACCGCTCCTGTGCTTGCTATGCCAGACTTTAGACTCCCTTTCATTTTGGACACGGACGCGAGTAACTATGGCATCGGCGCCGTTTTATCACAGGTGATAGATGGAGAAGAGAAGGTCGTGGCATACGCCAGCCGCGTGTTGTCGAAGGCCGAACGAGCCTACTGTGTGACGAGAAGAGAACTGCTGGCTGTTGTGCATTTCGTCAAATGCTTTCGACACTACCTGTTTGGGCGGAAGTTCCTGCTTCGCACCGATCACGGCTCGCTGAGATGGCTCATGCGGTTCAAGGAACCGGAGGGACAGCTGGCCCGTTGGATCCAGGCCCTTGGCGTCTACGATTTCAACATCGAGCATCGTCCGGATCGAAAACATGGTAACGCCGACGCACGGAGTCGAATCCCATGCAAACAGTGTGGTCGATCAAGCAGCGATGACGTTCAGGCAGCCGCCCGTGTGATTGAGATGGTGTCGCCAACCGAAGGGTTCGACCGAGCCCAGGCCGAAGATCCCGACCTACAACCTGTTCTCGACTGGGTGCGGCAAGGTAGCCAACCAAACCGGAAAGACATCAGTCCGTACGGACTCGTCACGAAGAGCCTGTGGGGTGCCTTCGATATGTTGGAGATTTGCGATTCGCTGCTGGTTAGACGTTGGGTGGATGACCGTGGTAATGTCAAGCGACGACTGCTGGTTGT
>JAVTVY010016469.1:0-65138 GCA_036873755.1 Hanleya hanleyi | reverse complement strand
TATAGAATTTTAGTGTCCTATCAGTTGATTACGTAAAGGTGATAGACAAGGGGATGATCTCTATATAACCCTGTACCAGAAGTGCTCGTTCGACTCTAGAGTTGCCTCTAAAGATTTGACACAAGATCGATGTTTCTTCACAATAAACTCGCATTTATTCGCTGGTACACATAGCAAGTATAGCTTGTACGTACAGTATACGAACATACATGTATACGAACATTTCACTTCTTACAATGAGCGATGCCATGCTCAAGGGAGACAGTTGTTCAAGTCTAGTCTAAATCATTGTACAAAACACCATGGTTTTATACAGACCAGTAAATAAAACACTTCACATAGGCTGGTACGAAACTCTTAACTAACAGGACCCAAACAGTTAATTAGGGACCTGCCGGAATAAACACTTGCCACTGGTTGTTAATTAAGCACAGCTGTGGACTCTTTCAATCACCCTGCTACTGTACAAATACTTATCTATTGCTTAATCCACATTTAACATTTAACAGAAGACAATTGTATATATACGCGTTTCTATAATACGCCGCGTGAATCAAACTATATTTGAGAGTACAATTAAATCTTGAAGTGCTAACCACTTGGTCTAACAGACACTGTATTAATTATCAGATATCTCACTGATCTGTGTTTCCTCGACCACTTCAATTATAAACGGGGGTTTGTAAGCCGTCAGAACTTCCTGGCTTCCGCTCAATTAGTAGAGATATGCTTGCCATGTACTAATCAAACCCTGGAACTAACATTACAGTAAACTTTCCAAAACTGATTTAGATAAATGTAAAAACTGAAATAGATACATATATTATTAATAACCTAATCAAAATATGAATGAGTCTAAACCTTCATTATCTCATTTGATATTTTACACATCCTTCCCACCGGAAGTTACATGTCCATCCTGCAGGGATGACATTTAACTCTCTTTCCAATATCCAGATACCAAAGAATGAAAATGAAAAATGTTCGAACAAAACTAAAGCAAAATTATCAAATCATGAACTGATACTAGGTTAAAATAAACCATTAAAAGGATGGTCAGGGAAATATGAAACCAAATAAATGTCTTTAAGGCGTGCACTCCTGTAACATTCACTTGAAATTTCACACACCCTCCCTCCAATATAATGTCAATTGAAGGTTGAGAAAATTCAAATATCGAATTTAAAAATGCGATTATACCATCATGCTTAACATGCAGTTACACGATTACATAACTAAATGCTCAGATTTAATAAAGACATGTTATAATCAAATAAGATGCAGGATTCAAACAATATTCAATCCCGAATCTCACACAAGGGCATAAAGATAAACTTTAACCTCAATTCAAAACATGAAACTTGGGAAGGATTGGCCAAAGCCAAATAAAATGACGGATTTAAATTAACCGTCCCATCGGAACACAGCAGAGAAGAAGACTCCCCGACAACATATATCACTCACTCTATCCGATCGGTCAGAGTAGATATACATGTAATATGCCTAGGTGTTACTGCATAATTTTATATTATAATATCAACGCTCTAGTTCCAAATCGTATCAATGCATGACGTACAACATGCCGTTATGACAAAAAGAATCTATGTTGGTCACCAAAGCTAATTTCTCGCGATCCCCACGGAAATACTACAAATCACGTGACCCAACATTGCTAATGCGCCACAAGTCACATGTGCGCAGCCATATATTCTCGTATACGGCATCCAAAAACAAACAAACAAACATGGTCCATCAACCCTTCGTATACGGCACGCCATGGCCTATCAGCCCTTCACGTGGTATTCAAAACTCATAAATGCATTATTCAAAAATGCAAGGCTCAGCAGCCCTTCTAAACATGGCTCAACAGCCATTCTAGGCATGGCTCAACAGCCCTTCTAAACATGGCTCAACAGCCATTCTAGGCATGGCTCAGCAGCCCTTCGCGCGGTACCCAACAGTAAAATAAAAAGTGCATTAGCCAAAATAACACACTACTCAATGCTCATCTAGCGGACAGACAAATTCAAAGTTCGTTATGTACAATATCATCCAGAAGAAAGTCGAATAGGAACGATCACGTCGACTTAATCGAAACATCTTGACCAACTACAGTAATGAACGACAGTACCGAGAAAAATGTCTAAAATAAATCATAACTATCATAGTTATCAACGAGAATTGACTATGTTAGCATAGCGATGCTCAATCCAAATTCAAGCTTAATCAGACATCACGACTACCGAAAAATTTATCAAGTAAGAGCGCCTCATTAGCAACAGTTGCACAGCCTAACTTGATAGTCATATCGTCTCATATTCCATGGACATTCTCAAAATATCCAACTAAATCAGCGCACCCTTACACAATGTTACCAACTTTATAACCTCATAGGTCATTATGGTAATACAAAACAAACGATATGGATTTCATTAGGCATCTGCCTCCACATCAACGAAATTGCCTTCAAATAAATATAATCTTATCTCCTTAGCAAGAATTACTAGATGGTCTTTCAACATAAAATTTAGAATAGGTTCCGAAATCAACTAACAGATTTTGATTGAGCTGGCTTATTTTCAAACTCTACTGATGTATGTCAATAATGCAGACCACCGGATTACCGAAATATCCAAATCAATCGCGTTCACTGAACTTGTTAGAAATCATTGAAAATTGCAACCAAACACTCTCAAATATCGTACACCAATAATGTCTTTATAAAAATATTCACCATAGACACAATCATTCTGTAGTTAGGTAGTTATGTCTCAAACAGTCCTCCATAACTGTCACTCAAGTACCGGATTTCTCCAGCATCGCCTGTGCTAGTGTCATATACGGTATTCCATCCGCAAAATGTTGACATTTGGACTTGCGTGTTACTCATAATGAAAGCCAGAGATTCATGGTTAACTGGACACAATATGTAATAGACTTACAAAGTTGTCAATACGCGTTAACTGAAACCAATTTGTCATCCACTATCTTAGACTTATATCTGAGGACCCAAAATAAACAACTAATCACAAAACTTCACGACATCCAGGCTCTCATAGCCGAATCGGGAATTATGATGGTTCGTCAATGAACGCGAACAGGCTTCCATAGACTTCAAGCTACTAGTTCTTACATGTACATGTACTCAGTGTAGGACCTGTCGATCATGTACGCGATAATTCTATTTCTATTCAGCCAATATTACGTTACGTATTTTAGCTTACCAGCTAACACTATTATGGCAACTAATCGCGATAACATCCTAATAAAATAAAAAATCATTGTGGAATTACTTCACAATATTATCGTGAAAACTTCAGAGGCTAGATTTACCAAACTGCAATTTACTAACTTTACCAGTCACCAAGGAATTCATATAATCTACCAATTTCACCATTGGGCATGCAGTATTATCCATACTTAAACAAAACATGCACAATATACGAGAGATATCAACAATTCATATAAGGCACTATTATGGTATATATATAACATGATTGCTCAATATATGTTACCAACCTGATTGAAGATTCAGTCCAAAATGTTCCGAGAAAGTTATCTAAGTAAATTGTCTTTGAGTTCATATGGGTATGACCCATTCCTGTAAATTTATATACTGTTCATCACACGTTCTATTTTCGATCAGTGGGAATTTCACAACGTCAAGCAGAAAGTTCAGGGAAGTCCAGGCAGAGAATATATCACAACACAGTTATCTTTTCAATCACTACGGCCATTTACCTGTTAAATGAAATGAATCAAACTATACCTGTAGATATACTGTTCCACGGAAAGGACTCGGTCCATAGGTTTCTGGTACACGCTGTCACGTCACCAAGAACGACAATATGAAAATACACATTTTCACGCGAAATCGAACACAAATGAATTTTAAAAAAATTTAGAGTTCAATCTGATTGTTCTGGTCTATATTTTCGTCGGTTACTGTCGATGATGGGGCCGGACACTTCGTTGTTCATTTAGGGGGCGTTGACAGATACTCCTTGTCCGCCTCTCCGTTGGTGCCAGGCGTGGTTGGCACCTGCCCGCATCATATCACCAAACATCCTTAATATTATGCCAGAAGGGAAGGGTAAATGTGTGACGAAAACTTATCTGTTTTTACAGGCCTCAAGCCTGCTGAACTGCTGCTGTAGTCCACATCTCAATGGCATCTCCGCCGTAATCCAGCACCGTCGTACAGTTCTGCGTCAAATCAATAGCATGTCCCATAGGCTCATTTTACCTTTTCTGGAACACAAAGTGCCAAACGCAATCGTTTGCAGCACGCTGTCAAAGTTCGCAAAAACTACATGATGGTAGATTGGAGAAAGTTGAGAATTCCGTGTCATGATAGCACAGTGCACAGTCCAACAGCTCGATGCCCTCAAGTCGGATATCACGAATTCACACCCCTGTCGTGGGTTGGGGATTAGTCCCGTAATTTTTCTCAATACAACCGTGCTCTCTCACTGACCGCATTGTCCTCACGTACAGAATTTATCAATGCTGTTATCTTATGCGATCTCCTGTAATTCGTGGGCACGGATCGGTTGCTCCGCCATACCTGCTTTGCCTCATCAATCTTGATTTCTTTATCTCATCGGGGGCCGCCAATATAGAATTTTAGTGTCCTATCAGTTGATTACGTAAAGGTGATAGACAAGGGGATGATCTCTATATAACCCTGTACCAGAAGTGCTCGTTCGACTCTAGAGTTGCCTCTAAAGATTTGACACAAGATCGATGTTTCTTCACAATAAACTCGCATTTATTCGTTGGTAAACATAGCAGCATGGCTTGTACGTACAGTATACGAACATACATGTATACGAACATTTCACTTCTTACAATGAGCGATGCCATGCTCAAGGGAGACAGTTGTTCAAGTCTAGTCTAAATCATTGTACAAAACACCATGGTTTTATACAGACCAGTAAATAAAACACTTCACATAGGCTGGTACGAAACTCTTAACTAACAGGACCCAAACAGTTAATTAGGGACCTGCCGGAATAAACACTTGCCACTGGTTGTTAATTAAGCACAGCTGTGGACTCTTTCAATCACCCTGCTACTGTACAAATACTTATCTATTGCTTAATCCACATTTAACATTTAACAGAAGACAATTGTATATATACGCGTTTCTATAATACGCCGCGTGAATCAAACTATATTTGAGAGTACAATTAAATCTTGAAGTGCTAACCACTTGGTCTAACAGACACTGTATTAATTATCAGATATCTCACTGATCTGTGTTTCCTCGACCACTTCAATTATAAACGGGGGTTTGTAAGCCGTCAGAACTTCCTGGCTTCCGCTCAATTAGTAGAGATATGCTTGCCATGTACTAATCAAACCCTGGAACTAACATTACAGTAAACTTTCCAAAACTGATTTAGATAAATGTAAAAACTGAAATAGATACATATATTATTAATAACCTAATCAAAATATGAATGAGTCTAAACCTTCATTATCTCATTTGATATTTTACACTCTGTCTGGTGAACTGGACGGCGACCTCATCCACTTGTGTCACGATGTGTACATCCGACGCGGCCCTTTCTTTGCTCAATTGGCTCGGCTAGATGGAGGTACAGTGCATTTTACCCTTCACCCTGATCTATGGTCTGCATTGGAAGATGCCGTAGTAGATGTGGATCAAGTGCTTATGAAGCGGTCATCAGACGAGTTGGACTGGTCATTTACCATGGACACTGTGGAAGCCAACGAAGAAAATCAGAAAGAAACTCCGGCCCAAGATATACCCGTTATAAATAAACGATAGAGCCAGGATCCATCATCATTTGTCACCATGAAGCGCTGGGAGAAGGTGCGTTGGATAACTTATACTACAGTCCCGACAGTCCGGCGGCCTATAGTGCATTGTCGGCTCTCTATCGAGCGGCCAAACCCAAGGGGATACAACGTGCCCAAGTCCGAGATTGGTTAAGAAGACAAGACACCTATACCTTACACGATCTGTCCGTCGCCATTTTCTACGGAACCGGGTCATCGTGGGAGGAATAGATGCCCAGTGGCAAGCGGATTTGGTCGATATGAGCGCCTTTGCCAAACACAACGATGGGAATCAGTATATCTTGACGTGCATCGATATCCTATCGAAGTATGCGTGGGTGGTACCCATCCGGACGAAAACGGGGGCGAATCTCATAGCGGCGTTCAAAGATATCTTCAAGACCGGGCGCAAACCTTTGTATTTGCAAACCGACGAAGGCACAGAATTCCTCAGCAGACCGTTCCAACAGTTTCTGAAAGCCCAGAAGGTGTTTTCCTTCCATACGTACAACGAGACCAAGGCTTCCGTGGTGGAAAGTTTCAACAGGACATTCAAAGGCCGCATGTATAAATATTTCACCTATAAGAATACAAGGCGGTACATCGATGTTCTCCCGAAACTTGTGAGTGGTTACAATCGAGCCTATCACCGGAGTATAGAGAGAGCCCCCATTACCGTGACCCAACGCAATGAAGCCCAAGTCCGGCGTGTCTTGTACCCCAGGCCATCGCAGCGAACGCCGAAGGCGGTGTACAAGGTCGGGGACCCTGTACGGATCAGTAAAGTCAAGGGCAAGTTCGAGAAAAGTTACTTGCCCAACTGGAGCGATGAACACTTCCTGATTAAACGGCGCCTACCCCGACAGCAGCGAGTCTATGAACTGGAAGATCTTCAAGGGGAACCGTTGCTAGGGACGTTTTACGAGATGGAATTACAGCCTGTCGTAAAAACACAGCAAGACTACTACACGGTGGAGCAGATTTGAAAACGGAACGTCGACGTGGCAAACTGTTTCATTTCGTCAAATGGCAAGGCTGGCCCAGTTCCTTCAATTCCTGGGTCGCTGCCAACCAGGTGAAACGACTATAAAGCCAGACACCACTGCCGTCATCCTTCATTCCACGTCCGACCACAGTGCTATGGACAAACAGCAGCTGCCTTTGAACACAGCGTCTCCCAAAACGCGCAAAGCGCAAGTGGGCTTTGTGGTGATAGTGCTAACCCTGCTGAGTGTGTTGTACGGAGGTGTGTTTTACGACGTAGCCTATGTCAGCACGCTACTTAACCAACTGAGAACACCAGCCATCAGTGAAACCAGTCTACAGATAGCACCAGTCAACCCCGTATCGAGCCCAGTCACCACCACACCCCGTGTACAAGCCACGTCGAGCTCCACACCAAGCTCAACATCTACACCAAGTACACCCAGTACGTCTGAAGACCCACCGGATTTCATACCTCACAGTGAACAGACAACGACGACCGACGTTGTACCCACCACCACCATCATCACTCGCAGTGAACAGACAACGACGACCGACGTTGTACCCACCACCACCACTCCAGTTCACTCGTACGAAATTTACAAGAGCGGGTTACCACGACAACGGATACACCTCGAACCATGGACCCTCGGTGGCAGCATCCCTTCACGTGTCTCATCGCAGGACCGACGGGCTCCGGCAAAACGCACTTCGTCCGGAAGCTCCTTCAACACGCCGACAGCATGATCACCCCACCCATTGCCCGAGTCGTGTGGTGTTACGGAGAATGGCAGGAAGCGTATGCAGCAATGCCCCACATCACGTTCGTGGAAGGCCTACCCAACCTGGCCGATTTGGAACCCGACACCTTGGTGGTTCTGGATGATCTCATGGCGGAGACGGATGCGCGGGTCACTCAACTCTTTACCAAAGGCAGCCAGCATCGACGGCTCAGCATCATCTACATTGTGCAGAATCTGTTCAGTAAAAACAAAGAACATCGGAACATCAGCTTAAATGCCCACTACCTGGTGGTCTTCAAAAACCCGAGAGATACCACTCAACTGCTGCACCTGGCGAGACAGATGTATCCCGGCCGCACACCGTTTGCGTTGGAAGCCTTCAAAGATGCCACAACCCCTCAGCAAGGGTATATGCTCTTCGACCTCAAGCAAGCCACCCCCGACCACCTTCGACTACGGACCGGCATCTTTCCCGGAGAGACCCACCACGTGTACTTGCAAAAATAATGTAAACACACCCACAGTGGCGCCCCCAGCTGGAGTGTGTGTGTTTGATGATGGAGATAATAAAAAGAATGAATACCACAGCATGGTTGACTTTGTCTCTGTTCTCTGAAGTAGATAAAAAGAGCAGAGTTGTGGGTTCTAGCATTAGTTGTACATGATGTCTGCGCGAGTACGGAAGCACGCTCCCGACGCTCCGTGTATTGAAGACGGCCCCACCCGAGTTGGTCCGAACCATTGTACGCGGTGCGGACCCTGACCGTGTACGCTGTCTGTGCGAGATCGGGTACAACCTGTTAAAAGGCAACGTACCACTGACTCCGGCTCAGAAGACCAAGTTGGCCGAGCATAAGACAGGTCTCCGAACCCTAGTCCAGAAGCGGGTGCCTCAAACACAAAAGAAAAAGGTGTTACAGAAAGGCGGCTTTCTCGGGGCCATCTTAGCACCGTTGGCCGCTTCCGTGTTGGGTCCAGTATTGGGTGGACTCTTCGGCCGACAATGAACCACACGAAAAACATGGTCCTCGTCGAACCACGGTTCCTTCAAAACCTCCAATCGCCCTACCCTGTCCCACCTACGGTGAAGACCATAAACACCCTCGATGGAGAGATGCAACAGATCTTACAGAGACCGGGGTTAAGCGACAGTGAGAAAGTACAACGGTACAATGAGACGCTTCAACGGTACATGACGTTCATGGACCAATACAAAACCCTCTCTACCCCACCACCACCACCACACCACGTGACACACCGCCGACCTCAGCACCGCTCCAACAGCCGCCATTACCAGGGGTAGCACCCACAGCCCCACAGTGGGTGGAAGACGAAGTGCTGAAGAGTGTACCTGCATCGTTCAAGAAACAAGCTGGCCTGGTATTACAACGGATGAAACAGAATCCTAACATGACTTGGAATGATAAAGGCGAACTACTGGTACAGAATCAGGTGGTCCCCGGCACCGACATGACGGATTTAGTGAATGACCTGATGCGTAAACGCAGATCGCACACGGATCCTCGAGGATGGGAGGTCTTCGCTCAAGGCTTGAAAGACATGCATGTACCACAGGAATTGGTGGGGAATCCCCACCGCTGGGCCTTTATGCAGCGAACCCAGCAATCGCCGAGTGGCCCACTACCTTCTTGGGAGTCCGATTGGGAACCGGAGTCACCCCCCAAAACTCCACCACCACAACGGGCACCTTCTTTTCAAACCTTTAAAAAACGACGCCGGACACAACCGCCCAAGGCCTGGAACACCTATTAAAACCAACAGCAGCAGCAGGACAGGTCAGTCGCCATGTTTTACCTCACCCTACCCAGTAACAGTTCGCTGGATGTGTTTCCTGACAACACCGTGGCCAAGTACGTGACCCAGTTACCGCAACCGTTGCATTTACCTGGACGATGGGAATGTGGCCGCGTGGATATCCAACACCCTTACTCGTGGTACAACGTGCGAGCCAATGAAGTGTGGTACGAGGTGACCTACGAAGGAAAAGACACCCGACTCACCCTCCCCGAAGGCCAATACGATACTCCCAAGGAGTTCATGGGTGGGCTGTCAAGACTGTTGCATTATAAGGCTCTACGGGAGGTCACGAATATTTCAAAATCCATCAAAGACTATCCCTTCAAGAATCACGTGGACTTCAATTACAACGCACACAACGACAAGGCACAGCTTATCGTCACCGCCAACGCGAGTGTCGTACTGAGTCCTATCCTACAGCAAATGCTGGGTTTCGATCTACGGACGTTCGCTGGTCCCACCGCCCACCAAGGCGAGATCCCGATGGATATGAAGTCGGGTATGTACGGACTCTACGTCTACTCGGACGTGGTGGACAACCACATCGTGGGCGATATCAACACACCTCTGTTACGGGTGGTGCCCATTAAAAAGTTGTATGGAGATCAAGTCACCCACAGTTTCACCCACATGCTCTACCTGCCCGTACGACAAACCCACATCAACACGATCACGGTGGATATAAGAGATGACACGGGACGACCGGTGGCATTCGAACGCGGGAAAGTGGTGCTGACACTTCATTTTCGACAAGCACGTGCTCCCCACTTTGTATAATGAAGGTGCCTTACGAGTGCGATGCACGCAGCTATATGGACTATTATGCCCAACAGGCCGGGGGTGGCTTTCCGGTTTTTAGTGGTGCACACATGCAACGTGGACAAGGACTGGGGAACATACTCGGGAGCATCGTCAAAACGTTCCTGCCCTTGGTGACGCGTGGGGTGAAAGCAATCGGCAAACAAGCGGTACGCAGTGGACTGCAAGAGACCGGTGATGTCTTGGGGGGTACGGCACCCAAAGAAGCCTTGAAACGGTGGACCAAAGAAGCGGGAGGCGTCTTGGTGGCCAAAGCACAACGCACCGTAGGGAATAATAGACCTACCCCACCGAGACCACGCACCAGTCGACGACCGACCCAGCGACGACGCACATCGAAGACCCGGGATATCTTTTCTTAAACATGTCCTTGATCCACGCCGAGTCCTGCCCCTCCACCAACAGTGAATTTGATTTGTGGACCGTCCCGCCCACACAGACCAGTGCCGAACAAGGATTATGGGTGGAGCATCTCCCGCTGTCCAGCATCAACGCAACAGGGCCCATCGAGTTCACCATCAGTAATGCGGATACGGCCTATGTGGATTTAGCCCATACATACTTGTATGTGAAAGCCAAGATCGTCAATGGAGATGGCACCAGAATCGCCGACCAAGCAACGGTGGGCCCGACGAATCTCTGGCTGCACTCGATGTTTCAACAGGTGGATATATTTCTCAGCGACAAACTCATCAGTGACTCGACCAACACGTACCCCTATCGAGCCTACATCGAGACGCTGTTGTCGCATGGACGAGAGGCTAAAAAATCTCAACTGACAGCCGCTTTATTCTACCAGGACAAAGCCGAGCACATGGGCGCAGAGAACGACAATACGGGATATAGCAAACGGAAGGCTTTGACCGCGAACGGCGTCGCGGTGGATCTCATGGGTCGACTGCACGCAGACATGTTCATGCAAGACCGATACCTCTTGAACAAGATCCCCATCAAAATCCGACTGATACGGGCGCCAACGACCTTCGCCTTGATGGCCACTAACGTAGACGAGCATGCAGGTGACTATAAGATTGTCATCGAAGACGCAGTCCTGTATATCCGAAAAGTGAAACCGAATCCAGCCGTTCAATTGAAAGCCTTGGAAACAAAACCAGCCCAGTACCCTATCCGACGTGTACAAACCAAAGTGTTCTCTGTGTCTGCTGGAAATATGAGCGCCAACAAAGAAAACCTGTTCCTGGGGGAACTACCCAAGCGATTGATCCTGGCCTGTGTGGAAAATACCAGTTTCAGTGGAGCCTACCCAGAGAATCCGTTTGACTTTAAACATTTCGGCATCAATTTTGTGGCCCTGCATGTAGATGGACAACAGGTGCCAGCCACGGCCTTAACACCGAACTTTGGGCGCGCGAATTTCATTCGAGCCTATCAGACCCTGTTTACAGCCACCGGTCAAATCAACCAGGACGAAGGGAATTTCATCAGTCGGGAGGACTACGGGAACGGATACACGTTGTTCTGTTTCGATTTGACCCCTACCTTAGAGAACGACCATCAGCTGGCCCTCGCCAAGCAAGTCAATTTATCTATCATCATACAGATGTTTGACGAGTACCCCAAGGCCGAGGACCGCGATGATCTCGTATATGACTGGGCCGCCCATCATTTCAATGTACAAGCCCCGTTCTGGGCTTAAGTTCTTTCAATGTACACACGCCCGCTGTTCTGGGCTTAAGTTTACAAGCCCCCTGTTCTGGGCTTCAGTTCTTTCAATGTACAAGCCCCTGTTCTGGGCTTCAGTTCTTTCAATGTACAAGCCCCTTGTTCTGGGCTTCAGTTTTCACGTGGTTGTTCTCACGTTGTTGTTGTTCACTGAATAAAAAAAATGAGATCTCACCAAAAAACCCTGTCTTGTGTGTTTTATTCATAATGCATAAATGCCCAATGTGGAGATTCAGTCAAACTGAAATCAGTGGTGTAGGATGGGGCCAAAAGGTAACCCATCAATGTTAGAATGCAAGCGCACTATAGTAAAATAGAGAGCCAATGAAATCAGCCCACAGACCAAGTACGTGTTTTGGTCTAGGTTTGGAGCGGCATTTCATTGAGGTGCGTGTAAAGGAAGACGGTGAGTGAAGACTCATCCAACACGTATAGATTAAGTTTATTACTATAAGTTCTATGTATTTTTAAATATGGAAAAACCCGGATGTAAGATGAGAACCCCGATGTAAAACCACAGTACCCAGATGGAAGACGGGAAAAACTCACTGGGAAACCCGGATGTTGAGAAGAACCCGGATGTAGGCGCGGACGTAGGCGAAAGCATCCTAGTACCCGGATGGAGGCGTAGACGTGTACCTAGTACCCGTCCATTGGTTCTTTGATCGATCGCTCATTGGCTCTTTTTCTCGACCGCTGATTGGTCCAAATAGAATTGCCCATCCTTCCCAGGTTAATTTACAATCCCATTTTCTTTGACCTTTTGATCCGACATGCTTCCGCGCACTGCCGGTGACGACGCGCACTTCCGGAGAACCCACGCGCGCGCGCTGCGGCCGGGGCGGGCCGGGCCGGGGCCGGGCCGGGAAAGTTGGAGGTAGTGTTTGAGCATTCTGAAAAACCGGAAGTGACGTCACACACTTGCGCAGACCCACCAAACCACGTGAATGTTAGTCCAGGTGGATGCTCCCCCACCTATGATTCACAAGGATACCTCACTCGACACAATAGGCCCATGAGGGGCCCACATAGACCACAAAAACGTCTATGTCCATACCCTTTGGCCACCGCGCATGCGCAGAATGACCCTATTTCTACCCCACATCCACGCCATCAGATGCTCCATTACATAGGCTTCACATTGATACCTCACACGACCCATTCGAACCGTGAATAGCCCATCTCTAAACCAAACACACCCACACACACCCCCCAAAAATGCCTGCTTTCTATACTACGGCCAGGCTGCGCATGCGCAGATTATTGCACACGGACGAACTATTAGTCCAGTCGGATGCTCCTCCACGACAGCTTCACATTGATACCTCATACGACCCCATCGGACCATTAGTGGCCCACCTAGACTCCAGCACGTCGACCCCGTATGGACCTATACACCCATAGCCATGCAGTATAGGCCTATGGGCCTACCCAGGCCTCGGTGACTTTTTTCAAAAATTTCACCGTTTCGTGCCGGGACACTTCCTATCATGTTGACAAATCCAAACAACCATACCGCAAATGTCTAGAAGTAGGTTTCCCAGTGGGGCAAACATTGGTCCTATACCCCTAGTATGGGACTATATGGGTCTCCCTGAACTTTTTCCAAAAATTTCAACGATTCGCTCCGCGACACTTCCTATCATGTTTGTCTTGACGAGACTAAGAAAACGAGACCCCACAACCTATACCGCAAATGTCGAGAAGTAGGTTTCCCAGGATGGTCCTATACCCCCCATACCCCATATAGGCATTTTCCCGTAATTTAGGATAAAGTCCGTGTTCCGTATTTTTTCAGGAAAAATTGTACATACACCCACCCTGGAACTAGGGGGAGATAACTATATTGATAGGCAAGCCCCGTTAAGCCCGGCGACCTATATACCCCCCATACCCCATATAGGCATTTTCGCGTCATTTAGGATAAAGTCCGTGTTCCGGTTTTTTTCAGGAAATATTTTACATGCACCCACCCATGACTGGATGCCCCTTCACATAGGCTTCACATGGATACCTCATACGACTCCATCGGCCCATTAGTGACTCCCCTAGATCCCAAAACGTCTATTTCCATACCCTTGGTCCAATGAGCCGCCAAGGAAATGGCGGCTGCAAAATGGCGACTCCAACATGGCGGCTACAACATGGCGCCTACAACATGGCGGCTACAACATGGCGGCATGCCAGGGAAAAACCCCAGTACATAACAAACAAGTCTGGATATGTCCAAAGGTCACGCCTCAGTCACCCCAACCGGAAGTGACGTCATATGCAAATTTCTGAGGTCAAAGGTCAACGGGCAACAATTTACTCTTACACTACTACTGACGGGCGTATAGTAATTGCTTCCCTGAGACAACTGGCCGTCACTTGAGACGAAGAAATCTACACCATGGGTCTGACAGATGCCGGTACCAGGGTTATGAAAAACTATCATGCATTCCTCCTTGCGCCAACATAGCAATGGAAATATCCGACCGTGCCGGTGTGATGAATAAGAATGTCCTGGTGATTAGTATCCCTTTTCATATCGTTTTCTATTGCAACTCAAGACGGACACTTGTCCCCAATGTGGAGAAAAGTGTCCTAGCTGGGTTAGAAGATAGGAGTGGGACACTCTTAGCCAGCGGACATTCTTAGCCTACTCGTACTTTGAAGGACATACCCACGGTACAACTACGTCACTGAATTCAGGAACGACCATTGACAGCAATTGCTCGGATGCTCGAACAACATAAAGAAAGTAAGTATCGTCGCCAGTAATGTTCCACACTTGACAAATACAAACGCACCCATTTCACTATAAAACTGCCGCTCCAACCGGTTCGAATCTTCCCTAGTGTTCTATTGCAATATACTGAAGCCGCCAAAACAGAGATAACAGTTATTTTCATATTAACTTTGAGAATGGATTGCTAACCATTGCCACAGCACGATCGTGTGTGGTCAGAGCCGGAGATATACGAATGCAGCTTAAATGAAGATAGCTAATGACAAATAAATCGACCACAACAATTGAAACTCTTCGCATTATGAGCACAAACGTTGGATTCACTCCGCCGTCATTAATGCAGTCTAATGGTTATGCAAGTATTATTGCCTCTGCCTACGTCACAACCATTGTTCAACTGTTTTACAATTTAAAGGAATATTTCTCGTCAAACTTGAGAAATAAACCGGCTTCTTGAATAGTACTCTACAAGTAGTTTAAACCCCTTCCAGTCCTAGGCGGTTTGGGGTCTGTCTCAGCGGGAGGGCTTTCGTTACACCTTTGGCTAGAGGGCTGAAACATTCCATACTATATATTTGGATCAGGCTCTACAAGTAAATGTTTAAAAAAAAACCGAGACGTCCGCCATGATGACGTCACAGTGACGCCATCTTGCCAGGAGTCATTTATCGTTTATGTTTTAACCGATTTTTCGAATATTCTGTTTTTCGGTATTTTCTTTCGAACTAATAAAATTAATATGATTGAGAATAATAAGTTTCGGCAAAATAAGTTACTTTCATGCCCTTTTAGACCAAAAAATACGTGAAAAAATAGCATATCTAATATCTAAAGTCTTTTTAAATTTCTAAATATATTTGTAACCTTTGTCTGAAGTGCTTTCGCATCCATGCTTTTTGATGAGCAGGTAATCGATCACGTCTCGACGAAGGTAACTATCGATTTGGGGATCCATACTGCGGGTTACAACTACTATATGGCTCTTACAGCTGCTAAGCTTGAGAAAAAATATACTTCTCGATTAATATCGACTGTTCAACTCAATAAAATGTCGAGACACTAGACTCTGGCATGATCTATCGACCGTCTGAGTAATCAAGAAAATGTGACGAACTGTCAGACATAATACCCGCTGCTGCTTTTAGTTATTTATTTTTTAATAAAAAAGCACACGCTTGTATAAACAGAATAGAGATATGTTAAAGGTATTCAGATAAATCACAATGCGTAAATATTGCACGTAGAGCTCCCCCGTGGTGTGGATCTGACTGAACGTCATCTAAACGGAACCAATACTTGTTACTGCACGGAAACTGAAATTTATGTCAATGTGCTACATGTACATTTTTTTTAAAATAAATTTGAAATTTAAGAGGCATTTACTGCTTGTCAATTTGAAATTGTCCACTGTACCCGTAAAATTCACATTTACTTGCTGTGAAAAAAGTAATTTTTAAAAAATTGTTCCATTATTTCATCATGTACTTTCAACTAAAAAAAAAATACTTTTATAAAATTTAAATTCCCATCAGGAATTAACATGGGGTGAAACTAAACCAGTATCAATTTGCTGCCAGAATAAAATCAAACTCTTGTCCTTGTTTACTGCCCCACCCCCAAAACAAATTGTAGGGGAAATTTAATCTATATATTCGAATACGTTTTCTTTTAGAGTTTCCTCTTGTATTAGCAATAACTCTGGGAGTATGCTGAAAGTGATACATGTGTACATGCTTTCGCAATAAATTTCTCACAAGCCTTCACATTTATATAGTATACCATGTAGCCTACAACATTAACCAATTCATAATAGTGAGTGTCGATATGGTTTATAAAAAGCTGTCCCTGGATGCCGTCGATTTATGTCTACAGCATCGCCATCGTTGAGTTTCATAACATTTTCAACAAAAGATATGTTGAACATTTTCCAGATCATTGTAGACCACCTATGCTTCACACTATGATTTGAATTTTTTGACAGCACCTCCCCCCAGTATTACACTGACATGGAATATGCCGCGCACGTTGAAATCTTATGGCGCGAGTTTTTGTCTAGTGTATTTTCAAAGTCAGACTGGTACCGAGCAGATCGAAAATAAAACGCAATTGTCACGGTGGGTATGGGATTCATACAATACTGTAGCAAACAGCGTTGTCAAGATATTTTGCTGATAACTTAAGGATGTCCGCCGGTGGCGAATCAAAGCAATTAACTTTTTGAAATAATGTGCTGTTGCATTCATAATTATGTATTATGAGGAAAAAATATATATATATTTTTTCTATGTTCTTGTGCATTTTTTAGCTATAGATAATGTTAAGTGGACTGAACCATGCTCCATTCAAAAACATACGGAATAGCCCTGGTTTTGAAGCATATTCAAGAAAAAATCATATAAATAGTATTTAACGTTTTCTTTTCCAAATGTTTGCAGATAAACACAATGTCTATCAGAATTGATCAAATTGGATGGAAGTTGCAGCTCACAATTCTCGTCTAGAAGGATTATAAAGGAAATCCCTATCTCTTAACCTGGAAAAGGGAGATAACCTAATAGGAAAACAGGCAAAATGGCCGCCATAGCCTACAATCTGAGCGTCCGCTGTTTGATGGACATCCTTATGGAAACCGTGTCTTATCATCAAAGACCATAAATCAACAGGCACATGGTGTATTATGCTGCAAATATCTTCTATTGCTTTAAGATATGGCTCTGAAGAACTCTACCAGACAACTGGTATCGTTAAAATTTCGAAGATAGAAGTCCATGCGCCCGCGAAAGGAGACACGTGTAGATCGCGTGAACAGAAATTAGCCACAATGCGAGATGCACAATGCGAGAAATATGCAATATTCCAGAGGATATTATATTTTATTTGATAGGATAAGACATAGAAAGCCTGCTTATTCAGAAAACATTTTCACTAACGAGAGCTTCAAACTCTTAAAGCAACTTATAAACCTTGATTCCGTCACGCTGGAATTCATGTTGAACATGGAGTTTATCTTCGTGAACTCCAATGGCTTGAGACAGTCGGTGACAGTCCCGGTGCATGACAGCTTGAAGTTTAACGTTGCAATTTTCAGAAGTATATAATCTGGTTACTGATTGCAAGTTAAAAATATAAGTTAAATATAACGCCACTTTACACGAGTAATATATTGTGTGTGGTATTACATACATGTATATATATATATACGTGTCTAAAAGATTTAGACTTCGATATATCTGCAATGATATTTGTATAATATATAATATATAAACAATATTTTGAGCCCGAGCCTGATGGGACAATTCAAACGTAAATGCCTGTTCTTTGACACGTTTTGTCTATCATTAATTTATAGTCTTTCTGATTGGTTGTTAACCTCTTTGGGTAGAGTTTAATATTGATCGTCGCTTTATAAAATATTACAACCAGTTTTATAGCGGCGAAGGTTATGAATACATGTGACGATTAATCACGAATAATAATTAATAAACGAAGAACATTCATAGGTGTGACGGAGTCATTTGCGTAATGTGGCAATCTCCTCGTCCCAAATGCAAAAGGGACACTTGTTCCCGAAACTTGGATGGGTGAGGGGATCATCTAGAGCAAAGTTCACTGTTTGTCCAGTTTACCTTTTTCCAAATTTAACTTTGTATTTGTAGGCGGCTATGATTCGGGATCTGGATTACTGCAGTGTTATCTACTTTATAGGGGGATGTAGGACCCAGGGTGACAAATTAGTCTATAATGGAACTGTCCTTCCCGTTGGGGTGGGTCCTAAATTAATGACACTTTAGTCCGTGTTTCAGGGTGAAGTCTTTGAAGGATTTTTATCAATATTTGTTTTTCTCTGAAATATGTGTCAGAAGAGTTAGTACTTAACTAAGATTTTTTTTCCTTGTCCTCTGTGGGCGTATTTAAGCCTTTCTGTCAGCTCTATTTAGCTCTCAGTCAGATATGCATATTTGTGGAATGAAACCGAAGCCGCCAATATGTGACGTCACAGACGCGAGAGCTCGCGAATGACAGGTAGCAATTTAGTATGGATTACATACTGGGAGAGATTTCTTTTAGTGGCATTTAGAAGTTGGGAAGTAGATAAATAAACAAATTGCTTATGGATAGCAACTTCTAGTTTATTCGGGTCGACGTTTTGATACAGGTGTCGTTCTCAAGTCAATGACATCAATAAATAAATAAGCAGTATATATTCATCCCCAGCGCGTATGACCTACTGATCCAGGAACCCCACCGTCCCCTTAAGCCCACCTTGTTAATTAATCCAGCTATCTCCACAAGTCTAATCCTGTCCTAGTAAATAATTCCCACCGAGTAGAATACTATTGTTATCATACTGTTGACATTTACTCAAGGAACTGCATATATACTGCTTATTTATTTATTGATGTCATTGATTTGAGAACGATACTTTACATTATTTATTTATTTAATAATTTATTTATCTTTATATTTTAAAATGTAGCGCTTATAAACATCACAAATGAAATGAGAAATGTAACATGAAATTAAAATAAAACATTGAGTCGATGGGCCGCGAAATCCGTATGAGAAGCGGCCCTTAAACTGCAATTTCAATCAATCAATTGATGTCATTGACTTGAGAACGATACTAGTACCTCTATCGAAACGTCGTCCTGAATGAACTAGAAGTGATTGATTGATTGATTGAAATTGCAGTTTAAGGGCCGCTTCCCGTACGGATTTCGCAGCCCATCAACTCAATGTTTTATTTTAATTACACGTTACATTTCTTAGTTTGTTAAAGATGTTTACAAATGCTGTATTATCAAATAAACAAATAAATAAGTAAATAAATATATATATAAATAAATAAATACGTAAATAATAATAAATGTGCGGATGGAGATATAAATAGTTTAGAATAGAAGATTTGTCCATGTACAGGTTCATCGCTTGGTTCTTGATTAGGTTATATTGGTAAGTATGTGTTCATTGTATATTGTAGACGCGTGGGTGATTCCTTTGTCTTTGTACCCCTCTGTACACACAACGCCGTCCAGAAAAAACTGGGAGAACCATAGGCGGGTTCTTCCAGAAATCTGTGCCTGTAACAATTGCTTGGAGTGGGTATTGGGGTACAGGATGGCAGGTCTACATCCTATATAGGTGAAAGTCAAAGGATCATATATTACATCGGTGGCATCTCAGGTGTGGCACATCTGATCTGTGTTATCTTCAGTGAGTATGGTTTCAATTGTCCGTGGTTGTGGTAGGCATTGTTCGATTTGGTTTGAATGTAGAAGCTGTTCTTGTTTCCGTTGATTGTCCGTGGTCAAGGTGTGGGTTTTGGTGATTCCACTGAAATGGCTAGGTCAGGGTGGTTTCTGGGGTGTTGTCACTCACGGTGCTGTTTTATAATATTTGTCGTCATCGGTGCTCTGTTTCATGGCTGGTCTTACTCGTCTGTGGTCTTCAGTGTGCTGTGCCTGTATTACAAAGAATAGAAGAGTTTGTAGTTTCTTGTTTTCTGGTGTTATTTTTTGCCATCGACAGGCACTATCGTGATCTAAGTCACACATGATCAATAGCAATAATTAATTAGGTACTAAATATTATAAATAACAATATTATTATAATTAAAGCCGATTGTGAATGTTTGATATAACCTCCAGTCTTCTGCCCCTGCTAGAAAACCGGACGGTTAACATTCGTTAAAGAGGGTTGGAAATAAGGGAACACAATTTGATCGGTGCTCATTATTAGGAGCTTTTAATTTGATCAGTGAATTTGTCTATGTTATTGCTATGACAGTTTGATTGGTTAGTGTCCAAATTTGATCAGTCATTTCTGATCACTGACCCTTATTTCCGCCCCTGTAATATAGTTTTGACTCTAAGCGTGCTACATTTATTTAAATTTGGTGTTTGGTTTCTTGGTGTAACCATATAGTATTAAATGGTAGAGTAATAGTCAGTCGATTTGATGTAAGCTAGTAAGGTGGTGTATACCTTGTTTATAAGAGGTGGTTTAGGATTTAATATAGAAGCCAACGACAGAGGGACATTTAAGTTTTTGAGCTCGTTTTCCAGTGTGCGGCGATAGGGGTCATGTTTTGGGCATTTGAGTATAAAATGTTCTATCGTTTCTTCTTCGTTGTTGCATGAGGTGCATAGTGGTGAGGTGTTTTTTATTAGCTTAGAGAGGTGTGATTTTAGTCCTGTTTTGCCTAGTCTTAATCTTGTGATGATGCGGTCGTCACGTTTACTGCCTAGCTGGAATCCACAACTCTGTCTTTTCCCCTTATCTAGAATAATATGTAGCCATCTACCTCGGTTTTCTTCGTTCCATTTCTTTTCCCATTTACTATCTATTCTGGTTTTAATGATAGAATTCAGTTCTTTGGTTCCTAGTCCTATATGCACGTCAGGTGCAGTTTTGGTGAGGCTGTCTTTGGCTGTCCTATCGGCGGCTTCATTTCCCCTAACGTCCACGTGGGCGGGAATCCAAGCTAAAATGGCGTCAATGTCATTGTCTCGTATTTGTGTACATAAAATTTCTATTTCGTGTATGAGGTCAGGTCTGCTGTCGGATTTGGAGTTCTCTATAGATACCAGTCCCCTTAAGGAATCGCTAAGAATAACGGTGGAAACCGGTCGGTTCTGAAGAACCCATTCGAGGGCCTTGATTATGGCGACTAATTCAGTGGTGTATACAGACATATTGTCTGGTAGTTTGAAACCTTCGTGAATGTCAAGTTCTGGTATAACGAATGCAGATCCTGTATTGTGACTTGTGTTTTTGGAGCCGTCTGTATATATTTTCAAGCGATTTTTCCAATGTGTGTCAATATATTCGAGGGCAGTGACCCTTATATGCTCTGGGTTGTCCTGTTTGGTGATGTAGCTATGTATATTCGTGTCCACGTGTGGTGTGATTAGTTGCCATGGTGGTCTATTGACCTTATCAGTGTCGGAGATACAAGAGATAGGAATGTCGTGTTCTTGGAATAATCGTTCTATCGTGTAACCTAGTGGTGCGGAGTCCTTTTCCCATTTCGTTTTTAGGTATTCGTATTCGGTTTTTGGGCCAAAAAATTTGTGGCATGGGTGGTTTTCGCCCTTGGCTATTGTTTTCCCTGCATATTTCATTGACAGCTCTTCTCGTCTTAAATGTAAGGGTTTTTCATTAGTTCCTATTTGTAGACTACATAGAGGAGTTCCTTTGAACTGGCTATTTTTAAGGCCGAATACTGAATGCTGTCTATTCTTTTTAACTGGGTCTTGCATGCTGATTGGTAGGCGATTGAACCATAGTCTATTTTGGATCTGATGAGTGTTTGATATAATTTGATTAAGCTATGTTTATTGGCCCCCCAGTTGGTACCCGATACGCACCTCATAAGGTTCAGGTCTTTGTTACACCGAATAATTAATTGGTCGATGTGGTCTTTCCAAGTGAGTTTTCGGTCGAAGATCATACCTAGGTATTTGACACTATTCTTAAACTCGATTTTCTGGCCTCCTAGTGATAGCGTGATGTCTGTGTTTTGTTTATTTGAGAATAGCACACCGGTAGTTTTGACAGCTGAAAATTTGAATCCCCATTTATCGGCCCAGTCGCTAACTGTATTTAGTACCTTTTGCATTATACTTGTTAATTTTTTTATCGAGCCAGCAGATTTCCACATGGCAGCATCGTCAGCAAAAAGTGATTGTTCAATTTCAGGATGTTTTGTGTCAATTTCGTTGGCCAGGCCATTAATCAGGATGTTAAAAAGGGTGGGGCTTATGACGCTGCCCTGTGGGGTGCCGTTATCTAGCTGGTGGTCCATGGATATGGTGTTACCAATACGAACTTTGAAGTTTCGGTCATGAAGAAATTTTTTTATCCAGTGTTGTATCCTGCCCTTAATTCCTAGGTTGTTTAATTGGGTGATAATCCCGTCCTGCCATACAAGGTCAAATGCCTTTTCTATATCCAAGAAAATGCCTAATGTGTATTGGTGTTTGGCATTACCCTTTTTGATTGAGTGTTGGAGTCTGGCTATGTGGTCTAAAGTACTTCTTTTTTTCCGAAAGCCGCTTTGTGTTTTGTTTAACAGGTTGTTGCTTTCCAGGTGATATTCAAGTCTATTTTTGACCATTGTTTCCATAATTTTGCATAAATTTGACGTCAGTGAGATCGGCCTATATGACTTACTGTCTGATGGGTCTTTACCAGGTTTTGGTATTGGGATAACAATAGATGATTTCCATTTGTTCGGGAGTTGTTTGGTCTTCCAGCTCACATTAATTAGTTTTAGAATTAGTTCCTGAGTGTTGTTTGGTAGGTGCTTTAGGGTCTTCGCCGGGTGAACTTTCTTTTTTAGAGTGTAAAGCTTTTCTGTATTCATTGATATTAAAGTCTCCGTTAAGGTAGTTTTCTATATAATCATTTGTGTCATTTTCCAGAATCGTTTCTTGTTTGATTTTTCTGAATTCTGGTTTCAGGTTGCTATCGCTACTGTTTGATGCGAATGATTCAGCAAGATATTCTGCCTTTTCGAGATTAGTTCTCTTTGTTTTGTTTAGTACAGGTATTGTGTTAGTTGCTTTCCCTTGAATGCTTTTATTTTATTCCATACTTTCTTTGAGTTAGTTTTCGTATCTATAGTGTTGCAAAAATCTTCCCAGCATCTTGATTTAGCTTCTTTGACGCTTTTTTCTGCTATTCTTTTCAGTTCCTTATATCTTTCATGATCACTCTGGAGCCGACTTTTTTTGAATTTTCTTAGTGCTTTTTTCTTTCCTGCGATGTTGTTTCCACACTCTTGGTTCCACCAAGGCACTGGAATTTTGTAGGGCCGCTTATTCGTAACTGGAATATGTCTTTGTGCTATGTTTAGAAGTTTGCTGGTTATATTTTCATTGAAAGTCTCTATATCATTACTAAGTATATCGTCATGAATTAGACTTTGGCAATCGTTTTGGAAGCTTTGCCAGTCTGCCTTGGAGTATTGGAAGCGTGGGAGAGCGTCTGTCCTTTCAGAGTCCGGTGTTATACTAATTTTCGTCAGAATGGCGAAGTGATCGCTGTCAAGCGTGTCAGGAATCACTTCCCATTCGGATTTAACAGCAAGATCAGGGGAGACAATAGTTAAATCTATTGCAGATAGTTTACCGGTGTTCATGTCTATTCGCGTCCCGTGGCCATTATTTAAATAGCATACGTTATTTTGGTCAAGCCATTTTTCCACTACTTGGCCTTTTTCGTCTGCCTTGGTGCAATTGTCCTCCCAAATGGGGTTATGACTGTTGTAATCACCACATATGATAATAGGGGAGTTAAATTTTTTTGTGATGTTGTCCAGTTCTTTTGGGGAGATTTTCTTTAGACTTCCTGGGGCATATAAATTAATGATGTTAGGTTTGTTATTGAAGAAGACCTGGATAGCGTGCCATTCGAGATCGTCACTGGTAGGGCTTTTATCTAGTTCGATGTGAATCAGATGCTCTTTTATTAATATCAGGTTTCCCCCTAGTGCACCTGTAAGTCTGTCTGATCTATACGACTTATATCCGTTTATTGTAAATTTATTTTTTCCTGGCTTTAGAAATGTTTCCTGAACACAAATTATATCTGGGCTGATTTCATTTACTAAGACTTTAAGATTGTCCCCGTTTTTCCCGATGCTTCGGGCATTCCATTGGAGTATTGATAATTGGTTTTTGTTGAATTTTGTATTAGTTATATCTCTCGTTTTGTGACTGATGCATTGGCAAGTGGATTATCTTATGTTGTTATGTTGAGGGCCGGGATAGACTTTTCTAGGGGTGTGGATGTTTTCTTATCGTATTTCGGGTTTTTCCCCCAGTTAATAATTTCATCGGAGCTAAACTCCCAATTAAGGAAGTCCCGCGCAATTTTTACTATCATGTCGGTCTTATTAAGCTTAGGTTGCAGGGGGTTAATAACTGAGTTTAACACAATGTTGATAAAGCCCAACAGGTCTAGCTTGGTTAGGTTCTTTGTTTCTGTTTCTTGTTCATTGTTTTCGGTCTCCATTGTATCACCTGAGTTTGTGTTCACGGCTGTGACTATTGTCTCAGTTGCCTTTGTATTGTGTAGAGCGGTGGTCATTTCTATACTGAATTTTCTAGCTTCTGCGTAAGAAATCCCTTTTTCTGCTTTAGTGAATTCAACTCTTTTTGCCTCTTTGAAAGCTATACAACCTTTGTAGGCCGCTGAATGGTTGCCTTTGCAGTTTACACATGTTACTTTTGTTTCAGTACATTCTTCGTAATTATGATTTCCAGAGCATTTCGCACATACAACTTGGGATTTACAAAATCTAGCTATATGACCACCATATTTCTGACAGTTATGGCATCGTTTTGGTGTGTCAAAAAAAGGTTTAACTATAATGTTACGAAGCCATAGCCGGACAGTTTCCGGTAATTTTGATCCTTTGAATACTAGCATAATGCTTGTCGTTTCCTGTTTGTTCTTTTGCATTCTTTTGGCATATACGACGTTTTGTTTTGAGAGAGTGGGGAAAATGTCTTCTAGTTTGACACTGAGGTCAATTCCATAAATTACTCCTTTGCATTGCTCTCTACGCTGTATGAATTGTTTTACCGAGACAGGTTTATCTGCTAGCAGGTCTAAACATAATAATTTATCGTACTGAGTTTGTGATTTGCAGTGGACTTTCAGATCACCACCCGGAAGTTCAAAGATTTGATGTACGTCACCAGCACATTTTTTTAGATCGTTTGCTACCTTGGCCTTTGGGAATTTACATGGTCTCAGTTGAGTTAAACTATGAATGATGGCGATAAAATTTGCTAGACTACTTGGGGATTTGGGACAGGGTGCGTGTTTTTTGTGAGGTGGGGTTTGATCAGTGTTGATTTCTGAGAGTTTCCTTTTAGGCGTTTTTACGGTGGATTGGGAGGCTTCCATTGTTTGATTTGTTTTTGTTTAGATCAGGACTAGTTGTTATTTGGTAAGGGGTGACTTTAGTGATAGCAAAAATTGAATTCAAAACTTAGCTCTGGCTGGCTGGTTTCTCCCACTGTTGTTGTAGTTTAGGTAATCCTGTAACGCCCGGGGAACAAAGACCGCAGAGGAACAGAAAGGCTGGGAAAGCTTGGCTGGTTTGGCAGAACACAAAAGTACGTCCGTTCACTCTGAGCGCTGAACTCTTTCTGTAGTCTAGACTAGAAGTTGTTATCCATAAGCAATTTGTTTATTTATCTACTGGGAGAGAGTTAATCAGCTGTGACAAATCCAATTATCGGCTTTATCTGAACTGTGAGTTTCTTCACAATTCGACTCGAGAATATTACCGCCTTATAAATAGCAGTGTATATTGACTCCAAAATGCCGTATTGTGCCGCCTACGGTTGTACAAACGAGCAGAAAAAAGGTTGTGGGGTGAATTTTTTCTCGTTTCCCGTGGAGATCATCCGTCGGGAAAATTAGGTGCACTGTTGCCGTCGTGTAGGTTTTGAGCCATCAAAATATAGCACATTGTGCTCTGCACATTTCTCAAAAGAGAAATTGGATCGAGATCCAGAAAAGTTGGCGAGTTGGGTTACTCGAATGCGAGAGCGAAACTCAAACCAGATATATAACGTCCGGCATAGATAATAAATAACACACCAGTATGTGTTTACAAGTCGACCTTGTTCCGTGTGGGACGGTTCATCTGCTTCAGATTCGCTGTCCCTCTGTTCCACGTCATTTCGGCCGTTTGGTACGGGTTCAAACTGATACCGCAGAACGTCAAGATGTCCATGTATGTCCTCTGTATATAGATCATCATCACTGGCATATTCCTCCATGGTTTCGAATCGTTTTCGATTAATTATACAGCGATATACGCGATGGAGTAATCGCAAATCCACAGCTTAATATATAGCTCAGACAGCTGCCCGCAGGAGGCGGTCGCCTGTCTGACGTCACAAGGTCACGTGACGCCTAAGTTCATTAACGGGTTAACTGGAGGAAATTGAGCTACAGGTCTTTAATTAAAAAAGGCTTAAATACGCCCACAGGGACAAGGAAAAATAATAAAAAATTCTTAGTTAAGTACTAACTCTTCTGACACATATTCCAGAGAAAAAAAATATTGATAAAAATCCTTTAATATTTAGTACTGTGAGGAAGTTAGGCCAATGATGTGTTCCGATGAATATTTCTCGTCCACCTCCTTCACTGCCTTTATTACTTACTTGTTGCACATAAATACATAATAATATATACCTCGCTGAAGTTCAGATGAGTAATGTTGGCTGAGTAATTTGTCAATATTATATTTTGTGTTGACGTTGATTTGTGTTGTGTTACCCTCCCTCACTGAGTTCAAGACCGGCGACATGAAACACAGATATCATTCGATACACATGACCATAATATACTTTTCTGAAAGACGCACGCTTGTTGATTGCCCGATCACATCTACCACATGCTTGATCCATTTTCCAGGGTCATTATCAATTAATGCTTACAATGGCTCTCAGCGTGAATCGGAATGCTAGCCTGTCAAATGTTGTTTACAATATGATCGCCTGTTTCCACGCGATGACGTAGTCAACCGGAAAATATAACACGCTCTCTCATTGGCGCAGCGGAAAAGACGCAATGCGGCTGCGCGCCAGGCATTTGTATAGGGGTGAAGTCAGAGTCTTGTTTACCGACGATTTGAAGGTTACAAACTCTGACGTTGGGAGAATGCATTTTATTACGCTGCCCCCAAAAAACTGGCACCCTTTTTAGAATGTGTTTTAATCCACCAATGGGAATAGGGGAGAAGTTAGGAATAATCGGCGGCATTCGGCAGGCGGACCAACACAGCTTCATTAACATCAGACCATTCGTAAATGTCTTTCAAACTGGAGACGTCACATCTATCATCGAGACATGATGGTGAATTAGTCTGCCTGTACACACCGACCATTCCTTTATATAAAATTCTGGTATATTACTGGGGCAAGCTAACCCGTCAAATTCTCAGCACAGTTGTGACTTTCCGTTCGGCTATCTGTCTCATTTTCTAAACATGCACATAAGATTCGGGATTACAAAGTACAATTCAGCGCAATTGCATAACCATTTTCTATATTAACCCCATATAAATTGAAGTTATATAAATGTTTATGTTTTACAAAAACCTGACCTAAAAGGTCATGAAACAGAATCTCGGGGATAGCTTAAAATCAGAACACATCATAATATATCAAGTTTGCACGCGCACAAATTACTACAATATAAAATTGGTGAACGAAAAGTCAAACTTTACGTAATTGTATGGTGGATAAGAAATTCCATATTTCACAACCTGACTCAAATTCTTTACCACTACCTTGTGAACATGAGTGCCACATTTGAAAATGTGAAATACGAACTGTGTCTGTCTACCATCGGGGTGAATATGCGCATGATATAGACATATTGGAATCGATTTTTTCATGATGTAGATGGCAGGTCTACAATCTGCTCGTGGAAATAGTGAACCGGCAACACCCAAGGTTACGCCTCCAGCACCCACAGTATGTGGCGTACGCACATGAAATCGTTTGGAGTGGCCTAACCTCGAAACCAGTGTCATTTATTTCTAGACACAGGGATTCCGCTGTTTCGCGCAGCGTCACAAAGCTTCCACATAATCGCGGCTTGACAATAGAAGGTGATGTAGTACCGCCCGCTATCTTACCGTAACTCGTCCTTTGAGACACTTCGAGTGGAGGCGCTAGATGGTATAACCCTGTTTTATAAGTACGGCAATAATGTTTGTGATCTTGATAAAAATCGTCACTTTTTACGCATATATATGCATATGCAGGTTTCAATGGAATATTACTGTCCAGAACGGGATAGTGTAAGATGTCGAAATTGTAATTACTTACGACACATATAAGGGAAGTGGGAAGAGGTGCCGACACACTGACAGATTCACATGGCTTCACAGTATAGTCTTCTGGTTAACCTATTCTAAAGCACATATCAAGAATCTGACGATTCCTTATATGTGATGTATCTCAGGTACGCTTTTATTGTACCTGTTCATGTCGTAACTTGGATAACATGACCACACGGCCCATAGCACCGGCAATACATTTGCAAGGTAATACATACCTTGCAAATGTCTGTAGTATTGGCTTCCGGGGGATGATTGACCGTCACTTTTTTATTTATTGTTTTTTTTATTATACATACAATAAAACAATAATACAAATAAACATACTTTGTGCCTGCATACTTGAATACATCCTCACATTTCAAGTTAAGCACTACACTAACGTTGCGTCATTTACCTGACCCAGTGAATAGAGTAAATTGTTCAAACCGGGAGACTTACGTGATGTCATGTAGTCAATAAAAATAGGAGTTTGTCAACACCGTGCAGCGAGGATTTTATTTGATGTTTGCCTGTATGATTTCCAAATATGGCAAGTGGTGACTGTATTTATGTTAATTTCTTTCGAATAGCCAATCAAATTTGAAATTTAAAGCGGTCATAAATTGTACTTCTCCTGATATGAACCACGGAATATTTATAGAGCTATGACACCACCGAGTTCGTATTCTGATCAGATAATGTGTTATGTTCAGCCAAGGCAACACGTGTAGTGTTCGACTTGGATAAGCGAAGATGATTCGAATATAACATCTCTCATAAGTCAGCTTTCCACTATGCTTAAAATCTCGGCACACATGCTTCCCCTCATACTAAACCAACATATATAATTGCCACCAAAAACATAAACACTGTGGACACCATTAACTGTTGCTTTGAAAACTTTTTAGTCGTTTAAAGTGCTATATGTTTTGAAGAAGTTTTCAAAGAGCGCCCATATCTGTTTGAATTTTTCTATTTTCCCGCTTGTTACGGCAGTATATTTTTCTGTGTAGTAGTTCTGGTACAATATATTTTGAAGGGCTTTTAAGTTAAGCTTTGAGTTTCCAAACTTTGACGAGTAGATGTATTTTTTGGTCAGCAACAGCAATGTATTTATGTTACACTGTTTATGGTCAAATCCCAAGATTTTCTTGTCAACCCCAATGTCACCCAGCATTCCAATTTTAGTTTTCAACCACCCCTCAAGACTGTCCCAAAGATTCTTAACAACTGAACAAATGAGAAACAGATGCTCTAAATGTCTCTGGCTCTTGATTACAATGGTCACATAAATTACAATCTGATATTCCAATTTTATGTAGGAAGCTTTTTGTTGGGAGAATTCTATGTAAAATGTTATACTGGGTGTCTCTGAGGATGGTGTATTCGGTACAATGAGTCACACTTTTGAAAACTTTGTTCCAGCTTATCTGATCTGACCGGCCTAGTGCTTGTTTCCATTTCTCCAAAGAGATTATTTTTATACCAGTTTGACAATTCCATACGTCATAGTAGCGTCTGCATCCCTTACCCTGCCCTACCAAAAAGCGACAGTATAGCGTTATTGGTGGCATTGTTAGTGAAGAGCTATCAAATTTAGTTTGTAATTTCTCGATCCAATCTTTTGGAATGTTAGTCGTCAATTTATTGTATTCTAGGAAAGTACCTTGTATACAAAAATTTGTTTTTGAAGTCCTCAAATCTTAATATTTTGCCATTTACGTCAAGAATATCTCGTAAGCATTTAACTGTTTTCTATACCACTGGGGCACGAAGAAAGAACTATCTTTACATTTGATATTGTAACACAAAGGCTCGTTATAAATATCTTCGATAACACGGTCTTCGAGCTTGTTGCATAGTAAATACCAAGCTTTGAAAGCATCTTTCCAAAAAGGATTAGTTGTTTCAGTTATGAGCATTTTTATATATTCAGGGCCTGTGTCATATAGTTTTGGCCCAGTTACCATATTGTTCCACTCTGTTCCTTGAAACAGTTACCGTTTCCATGTTATTTTCAATGAATGTATGAGATTCGTCACGTTAACCATTCTCAATCCTCCTAGTTTATAATCTTGGGTGATAACTACACGTTTGATACGGTCCACCCCGCCTTTCCATATGAAATTGAATAGAACTGTATTCAAATCTTTGATTAATATATCAAGTGGGTTTGGAAGGGCAAGGAAGAGATGAATCGGCTTTGATAGTGATTTAGTTATTGTGGTTTTACCCAATAAAGTTAGGTTTCTCATTTTCCACTTGCTGAGATCTTTTTTCAACTCTTCCAGTTTTGCAAGTTAATTGCTCTTCCAAATGTCGTAAAAATAGATAGCAGAAAATTGTATGCCCAGTAGATTAAAATCGTTCACCCAGTCCAAAGTTATATTTTGACATAGTTTTAATTTCAACCCAGTAAGTGCCCCTATCCAAACGTGCCCCTGACCGTCACTTGGGGTGAAAAATATTACACCCTGAGTTTGACACGTGCCGGTAAAACAGTTATGAAAAAACGACATACATTCTTCGTCCTTTACACACAGCATCTGGCAATTGAGAGCAGAACCGTTAGCACTTTGGCGAGTAAAATCTGATCTGATTTTTCCCGCGAATTCCCCAACGGCTGCTGATAACAGTTGATGCGACACAGCTGAAACAATACTTAAACTTACTGCAATGGAAATTCCACATATCAGATGAAGGGAAGGGCACATTTCGTAATTACAGAACTCTTAGCGTGCTCGGCGTTGAGAACACCTCGCGAATGACAGATTGATGGAAGTTAACCAAACCCAAGAGATATTTTAGTCAACTGAAATCTATGATCTGGAACAATTCTGATGAAATTTCCATCAATTGCATCTCCTTTTATCCAGGTGCATCAATGTGTTGACTTACCTTCATTGTTTTTGTTAATTTCATAAAGATTACTGCGTAGGAGATGCAAACTTTGTATAAAGTACATGGGACCAGGCTCACTCAATATATCACAATAATGTGTACACATGTCCATTTTTTATATAAGCAGAATATGGTAGTTGATGGTCTGAGGATGTCAGTGACACGGCGATTCCGTCGCACATTTCTTCGTAGTTTGCAGTGGTAAACAACTGACATGAGCCTGTTTATTTGATCGTTCCTAATTAGATCGTCCTTTCTTTGTTTGTCTTGTTTGTCGGAAAAATCGGGCGTGTGGTTACAAATGCCAGAACAATTTATCCGCAGCAACTAGTTAAAAACAACTCATTGATGGTATTATTCCATGCTTAAACTAAACAGTTTATCATATGTCAGGTCACGGAAACACTTGAACAAACAATATTTTTTATTCTTTCTCAAATATTATGATTTGCATGCACTGAAATTATTTTTTTTAAGGAAAAGTTGAAATAAATATAAACTTACTGAACTTTCAGGTCTGACAAGGTAATCGATTCCATGTAAACATCATATAAGGTCTTTAATGAGCAAGTTACTAATGACATTTTTTTTTTGTACATGCATATATTATCGGAAGTGGCTGATTATCATGTCTGACTGCTGAAAGATAATATAACAATCAATATACGCAGATGAAACGATGCCACATAATGTCAAACCCAGTCTCTCGTTTCAGAGATTCCAATCTAGTATCATTGGCATCAGTAGCTCTAGCCTATTGCTGGATAGAACAGCTACATGCTAGGCAAGATACTTTAAGAGGATGGCGAAAAACGGACAAATCTTCGAGTACATACACTCTCAGAAATATTCAAGTAAAAGTTCTGAGCTGAACAGGTTGTATATCCACAAGTCAATTTCAAGGATTTTGGCTGAAATCCAGGAAAAAGATCCCTGAATTAGAGGATTTTCCCTGAAATTCAGCCAAATTTATCACCCTGATTAGTAAGTTCCCGACCCTATTCAGGTACGTAAAATCCCCTAAAATTCAGGTAATTTAGCTTGAATTCATGGTTCATATACCTGAATTTCAGGAAATTATCCCTGGATTTCAGGTAAAATCCCTGAAATTGAGTTGTGAATGTGCAACCTGATCCATTCATGATTATTTCCTGGATATTTCTGAGAGTGTAGGATATCAAAAGAAAGAGGAATGAGATTTATAAGCTATAAATATGATCATCAGTTCTGACATTCATTAGGCAGCTGTCCTTAAAAGGAATAGCAAGCGTCAGATTCAACATTCAGCCGTCGTCCTTACAAGAATTTCTGTGTCAATAATGGAAATATCTATTTCGTATGACAGTTAGCAACAAACATGGAGGCAGTTGGTGGTATAGTCCGGCCAAGTTGTGTTCCTGTCTTAACACTATCCGGCCTGCGCTGTTTGAGACCTGTCAAGTCTTGGGGGGGGGGGGGGGGCTGCCCTAATTATTTTTTCCTTAACCTTTGAGATAGAGGATTAAACTTTACAAACCATACCCTTGGCTCAAACTCTAACAGAAAATGCATAAAAAGAAATCCCAGGTGGCCACTTTGATGATGATGATGGCCACAGTGACGCCATTTTCAAAAAAGGCATTTTTTGGTCGATTTTCCGGTCAGATTTTTCGAATTATTCATTTATGTCATTTCTTCTCAAAAACTGCATGATCAATTAGTAAATATTAATCTGGTGTGAAATAAAATAGTCTTTGTCCACTTTTCCTCGTCATTTTAAAGAAAAATGAGGTAAACATCACTTTTCTGGTACACACATGGCCGCCATTTTGAATTTACCCATGATCGGCTGCTATACAAATAGGCTCAAAATGATCCCAATATGATAAATTACAAAGTCACGGAGCATCACTTCTCTATCTTTTTGTAGTTCCGTAATACTCCTATATAGTAACACAGTAACCAGCCAGTTCACTGAAGTTTTATACGTGGAGAACCATTATATCTACTGAATCGTTATATCAGCTAAATCACTGATAATACACATTATGGACACCGGTATGTGTATGTAGGTACTGGATATCAATCCTGGTATATTCGGACCACAAGTTTTGGATGGATTGGATAAAGCTCCTGGTGCGTCACCTTTCCTTACTGTCCATATTACTCGCCAAATCCCAAGACAACACCGTTTAGATCCCAGACAACAAACACAAGATAGAACATACTACATGTATTCCCTGAATCAATAACATACGCTACTTCTGAAATGTAAAATTCAGAACCATTTTAAAAGTTGAATTGTTAACATCACACATATCTCCACGTCCACAGTTAATCTACATAGCTGGAGCCGGAATATTACAATCATTTATATTCCATGTATGATCAACCTGATCAAACAACCTGTCCTAAATATTATTTCCTGTCTACCAATACATACATGGCTGATACAGAAATCAGAAAACTAGTGATCAAAACAATCTCAGTAAACTCAGATATAACATCACGGAATATTATATCTGAATTCAGCCCTATATAAATCCCGCACGAATTTGAAACTACTATTGTTAGCCAATCAGGTGGATAGCTTGTTGAAATAATTTCAAAATCACGCCCACAGTAATTAGATACGGCAGCATCCAAATATGACATCATTTCCAGACAGTCTGCTGTGGAAAGCCGTAAAGATCAAATAGTTTAATACCGCCGAAAAGTCTGGCTTTGTTAGGGGTAGAAAATATCAAAAGATTGTGCAGTGCGAAGATGTTATCTCCGTGAAGTAAACGTCAATCATAGTCAGAGAGAAAAGGTAGAAATGGTTGTGATTGGCTTATTATGGGATCTCGTAGAATATCAGCGAACATTTCACAGGAAGTATTCATAGCGTTACGTCTGGATGGTACTCCCCTGATTTACCATCTTGATTTACCTAGATTGTGATCAAAACAGAGTTTGACTGATCAAAATGGATTCGATTTATAACAATTACAAGCGTCTGGTCCGTCATTCATAATTCAGCCGTCGTCCATTAGAGAATATCCGCGTCCATAATCCAAAGACCTATTCCATATTCCATATAACAGTATTAGCACCAAATTCAAAAAGACAATCATAGTATACATAAAACATAGGCTTGTTTCCTGCAAGAGAGAAGCGGTCAACAGTTTCCAATGATGCCGGCAAGACATCATGATGTTCCAAAATATCAAATCCGTATCGCTGATCAGTATTCTTAATCCATAATATTCGTTGTAAAGTCGTCATCTAAAGAATGATGTATCTCAGTCACGCTTTGATTGTGACTGTTCATATGAGCACCATGAGGATCTTGAAGTAAATGGATTCATACGGCCCCTAGCCCCGGGTTAAGCGGAATTAGACACAAGTTACGAAACGTAACGCTATAGATCTTGCACGCTACTCTGGTATTTTGCTATCAGCGTGCGATATGTATCGCCAAATTTGAGAAACTTTGAGTGGAGGCTCTTGATGGTGTAGCCGCTGATGCTGAGCAGTTAGGCCACCCCAATCTACACGTCACTCTGACAAAATCTGCCTGTTGTCCTGTTGTATACTTGCCTATGTGAGAAATGTCTGTGCCAGCTGTTAAACTGTCACTCAGATCAGCATAGCCTATAGTATTGGACCCTTCTACGTAGGGCCAATGTCTGGCTGATGCAGCAACAACAACATTTTCAGTTTGACGCCAGATTTTGAAATTGAAAACGAGGCCGCGCTCTGTCTCGGTCAACTGAGACAGTCACGTGGTTGTGTATGAAGATTGGAGTGGATCCTATAAATAGTGATCCAATGAGAATACTCGTCTTAGTTAAAAATGGCGGGGTCGCATGACCAATCATTGAAGGGGAGACAGCTGGACCAGTACGCAGACACTGTTAATATCTTGATTTAACAGAGAGTCGTACAGTTTAAGATCAGCAGAGATAAAGGGAGAGAATACAATCTTTCCCAGATCTACATGGTCCTGATTAAAACAGAGAAGTAAAGTGGCATACCTGAATAATGTCAGTCACTATCCGAGAAAATATAATTTATGTTTTTCTGTGTTCATACCATGACAGTTTACCGAGATGGATGTCAATCACTGTCGTCAGTTTGTTAATTACAAATAGTCCAGATTACAGGTTCGATGCACCACTGAATCGAAGAGTGGGTGAGTAAGTCGCTTTCAACATTATTTCAGTCATATCGCGACGAACCAACTAAGCCCCACCCAGCTAAGTTGCGGAGTGAGTGAATAGAATTTAACGTCGCTTTCAACATTATTTCAGTCATATCGCGACGAACCAACTAAGCCCACCCAGCTAAGTTGCGGAGTGAGTGAATATAATTTAACGTCGCTTTCAACAATATTTCAGCTATATCGCAGCGAACCAACTAAGCACCACCCAGCCTAGTTGCGTTCCAGCTACTTCAAAGAAGAAATCTTTGAAGCAGCATGGAACCAGACACCCTCCATCAGCCCTATAAAACACCAAGGACAGCACACAAGACACAGACAGGACGAATAGATGGTGCAATAAAAACAAGTGATATTACAGTGCAAGACATCACATTATCAAGCAAAATTAAAATAAGTAAATATGTGACTATTTCAATCAACGCTACAGAACATTATTTCAGGAACTTGTCAAACAAGACTGGCATCGAACGCGCACATTCTAAGTTTTTCGAAGAGCTGTTTCTACTCGTGTTGTCGCCCAGATATTTATTCGGTTAGCAGGCGGTAAAATGTTTTGCAAACAGTGATACTCTTCTTCGCCAAATAAAGTCAGCCATGCTGGAAGAGTGAGTGAATTTGATTTAAGGTCGCTTTCAACACTATTTCAGCCGTATCACGACGTTTGGTTCCTATTGCTTTTCACATCAGGAAACCACACGGGTAGTACGGGTGGGGTCCTATTCCTTTACATACCCGGGAACCTCACGAGTGCCCCAATTAGTCGCCTCTTACGACAAGCTCTTTGAGGGGCTGAGGCATATTCTTACCATGCTCTGGAGTGTGCACAACGACACCCCAGGTCAATCCCCGGAAGCCACACGGAGCGCTCAGAGGGCAAAAACACTCCGTTCATAAATCACCAGGCAGGAAACATGGTGAGGCCTTCCCACGATTTTCACGGACATCGAACACATGAACAACAAGAGCCAACAATTGACTTCAATATACGCACGTACAACGCAATGCGATTTTTAATGTCTTGGTATTGGAGTCAGTAGTATACAAGGCGTAAATTGATAGAATAGCGCGTCAGTGCGCATGCGCAGAACCTTTGTTGACGTCACAATTGGGCGTGTGCGCATGCGTGTGTGTGTGGATGGTGGGTGCTGGGTACAAGATGGCGGCGTGTGTGTGGATGGTGGGTGCTGGGTACAAGATGGCGGCGTGTGGATGGTGGGTGCTGGGTACAAGATGGCGGCGTGTGGATGGTGGGTGCTGGGTACAAGATGGCGGCGTGTGTGGATGGTGGGTGCTGGGTACAAGATGGCGGCGTGTGGATGGTGGGTGCTGGGTACAAGATGGCGGCGTGTGTGGATGGTGGGTGCTGGGTACAAGATGGCGGCGGCATGTGGGTGGTGTGAGTGAGTGCAAGAATGTATTCATCCGCGGTGATGCAGTCATGTCTGGCGGTGATTCGGTCTCGGGGAAAAAGCTTCCGCGGAGAAAAAGTAGTCCCTAGATAAAATGGTCCGATGGGGTCGAGTGAGGTATCAAAGTGAAGCTTAGGTGAGGGGGCATCTAATGGGCTGGGTGTGGGATTGAAATATCGGCATTGTGCGCATGCGCGGTGGCCGAAGGGTATGAAAATAGCCTTTTTGGAGCTAGGGATTGACTACTGGTCCAGTGGGGTCGAGTGAGGTATCAATGTGAAGCATTCATGAAGGGGCATCTAATGGGCTGGGTGTGGGGTTGAAATATCGGCATTCTGCGCATGCGCGGTGGCCGAAGGGTATGGAAATAGCCGTGTTGGAGCTAGGGGATTGACTACTGGTCCAGTGGGGTCGAGTGAAGTATCAATGTGAAGCCTATGTGAGGGGGCATGTAATGGGCTGGGTGTGGGGTTGAAATATCGGCATTCTGCGCATGCGCGGTGACCCAAGGGTATGGAAATAGCCGGTTTGGAGCTAGGGGAGCCACTAATGGACCGATGGGGTCGAGTGAGGTATCAAAGTGAAGCTTATGTGAAGGAGCATCTGATGGGCTGGGTGTGGGGTTGAAGTATCGGCATTCTGTGCATGCGCGGTGGCCGAAGGGTATGAAAATAGCCTTTTTGGAGCTAGGGGCTTGACTACTGGTCCAGTGGGGTCGAGTGAGGTATCAAATTGAAGCTTACGTGAAGGGGCATCTGATGGACTGGGTGTGGGGTTGAATTATCGGCATTCTGCGCATGCGCGGCGGCCAAAGGGTATGAAAATAGCCTTTTTGGAGCTAGGGGATTGACTACTGGTCCAGTGGGGTCGAGTGAGGTATCAAATTGAAGCTTATGTGAAGGGGCATCTAATGGGCTGGGTGTGGGGTTGAAATATCGGCATTCTGCGCATGCGCGGTGACCCAAGGGTATGGAAATAACCTTTTTGGAGCTAGGGGATTGACTACTGGTCCAGTGGGGTCGAGTGAGGTATCAATGTGAAGCATTCATGAAGGGGCATCGGTTGGGCTGGGGGTGGGGTTGAACTATACCGTTTAGGTGTATTGATGATAATAAAATTTAAAGATCACATGTCCAACACATACTCACATAATGAAAGCAAGAATCGAACTTGCGTCCCCTCGAGATGAAGGATACCCGTCCAGGTTTCATTTTTTTGAGGTGTACTGAAATGCTCTCTCTAATTTATGCCACGGTATCTATTTTTACATCTAGGTTGAAGATTTATATCGACACTGCTACACACTTTTCGAGATGTGTTTTCACTTTCGATGAAAGCACAAAACAGTCTAAAATGAGTCTAAAAAAATTCACCTACGCTAATATTTTCTAGTGTTTTGTAGAATATAGATTCGCGTTCATTTCTATTTCGTCAAGAAAAAATGTTTTGTAGAATATAGATTCGCGTTCATTTCTATTTCGTCAAGAAAAAATTTTCATCTCGAAAATTGGCAGATTGAAATGTTCTCTCTCATTTTATGACACGGTATCTATTTTTACAGCTGTCAACTGTTATGGTTTGGTCACAATGTTGCCATTTTCTCCCCTATATTTAGCGTCCACAAAAAGAAGAGTATATTACAGCAATTATGTTCAAGAAAACACCCCGCTAGAAAATTGTCGTCAAATTGTCTGTTGTTGTGGGAGTATAAAAAAATCCTGGTCAACAGGGGCGCGTATATTTCGTGCGACGCTATGTTGCCAATGCATTGAAATTTGAATAGGTTGTCTGCATGGGTTTCAACGCAAGTATAGTACTAAAGTCTAGCTTACCTGATAAAAGAGTTTAGTCCAGATGATCTGGGGCTGTTTTTTTCCTAGGTGGGTATAACACACCATGAAGCCTTCATCACGATGCATTCGTATGCTAAAAAAATATGGGTATCACCACCAATCTCATTTCCATATATATTTTTTCGAAATTCACAGATATTTCCATCGGTAAATCCGGTGTTCAGTATACCACGTGGATGAAATGATTTCGGCCAACGGCACATACACACATGTTTCCTGGCTCTTCCTGGTGTTAAGCCCGGCGCACACGAGAGATATCAGCAGTTTCAAGAAATTGATTTCAGTTCCCGCATAACGTCTTCTTCAAGTCCATTTTGAAGAGTCGAGCGTATGAATCGAGTGAAAATAACATGCGATTCATTGGCCTGTCCGGTAAAACTGCTGAGCTGTTGGCTTGCGTTCGCCGCACACGCTGAGGATTTGGCCTCGCGAGGTGTGGTGCGGGTCGGGGGGCGGGAGTTTTGCACTGATGAAAACCAATGTCGTCCTCTCTCACGAAACCAAACACAAAAATTGACAAATTATACGGACTGCCACGATAAGCGAATGTATGCAACAAATAGCGTTCCGTACTGCAGATGTCCGATAAAATCCCTCCAGTCAAGGGGGAGGGGGAGTGTTACAGAATGTTGATTCCACAAAACCTGTTCGGTGGCCTACATCATCGTTCAATCGCTGCTCATAAAGGCTGCGTTCAGCTCACCAGAACTGTATACACTTCGAAATCTGTGAAAGAATATCAATTTTCACGTTTCCTGTCTGATATCACACAAATTTATGCGTCCGCTCGAACACAACACAGCACACTCCCTCGATTACAGTCCACGTGTGACGGGTACATGCAGGCGATGAATGATGCAGAGTTTCGTCACATTATTGATCTCAGCGGACACCGAAAGGAAGAAAGTTCCGTTATAAACTGCGACAGAGAATGTTCCCCAGCTCAGAAAACAACACAATGATCAGTGAAATCGTCCTCCGTATGCCTACCCGGGGCGCGGTAAAACAGCAAGAAAATTGTAACAAACGCTAACAAAATGGCTGCTCAAGGTCAATTTGCCCGCATAATAACGCCGTTCAAACCACAGCGCCATCTATACGCTTTGGTGCAAGGGAGACAACTCGGACTAGACCAATTCCCAGGAGAAGATGATGTCCGCTATATTTGGCCTGTATGGGTATAGGGGTGGTCGGGTTTTTTTATGGCTTTTACTATGAGCTATGAGGTTGATCATGTAGAATACGATGGAAAAAACTATGAAAGTACCGGATAGGCTTGTATATAGATCCATATAGACCCATATACACTCATATACTGGGATATTAGTATGTATAAATCCATACGGGGTGGACATGTTGGAGTCTAGGTGGAGCACTAGTGGCCCGATTGGGTAGAGTGAGGTCTTATTTTAAAGCTCTCGAGGAAATAAATAAATAAATAAATAAATAAATAATAATAAAAAAAATCAAAAAAATCGGCGAGTAGTAGACGAAGGGAAAATTGGAAAGTACTGACCATGCCCCAGAATACTTCATATGCATATCACGGCCTTAAGGCCTATGTAAGATGTAATCTACTTCACAGTTTAGTAGTATAAAAAGCGCAAGTCCTATTGACCTTGCCCCTTCCAAAGAAATAAAATCGGCTCTATTTTACAGGAGTATATACGCAGGTCACGTGGGTTGTCACGTCACTTCCGGGTTTTCACTAAAAAACTACCTCCAAACATAGAAGAGTTCCAATTTTTTCCCTTAGACGTCCGTATGTTCATCCTCCAAACCCACAAGAGTTCCAATGTTCAACCGCCGGGGTGTTTTCCCGCCCCGCCCCAGCGCCCCGCAGCGCGCGCGCGCGCGCGTCATCCCGCGTCATCCCCGGCAGTGCGCGCGCGGACGCGGGTCAAAAGGTCAAAGGGTCACCTCCAGGTCAGACGGTCCAATGTCCAATGAGACAATGTTGCGGCATCGCTATAGTCAGAGCTTGAGCACAAAAAAGGGGATTCTAGATGAACCTGGGAAAGATGGGCAGTTCCATTTGGACCAATCAGCGGTCGAGAAAAAGAGCCAATCAGCGGTCGAGAAAAAGAACCAATCAGCGGTCGAACAATCAGCCAATCGAATTGGGGTACTCACGGTGTGCTTTCGCTGACGTCCGCGCCTACATCTGGGTTCTTGTACACCCGGATAATGTTTTTCTGGACATGGATGGGTTACCTTTGGCTCCATTCTAGGCCACTGATTGGCTAATACGGTGTTCAAAGCCACTTTCATGCATTATGCTCATAGAACTTATAGTCATAATCTATACGTGTTGGACGAGTCTCTTCACTCACCGTATACACGTACCTCAATGAAATGCCCGCTCCAAACCTAGACCAAAGACACGTACTTGGTCTGTAGGCTGATTTCATTGGCTCTCTATTTTTACTATAGTGCTCTTGCATTCTAACCTTGATGGGTTACCTAGAACTTATAGTCATCAACATAATCTATACGTGTTGGACGAGTCTTTTCACTCACCGTATACACGTACCTCAATGAAATGCCCGCTCCAAACCTAGACCAAAAACACGTACTTGGTCTGTAGGCTGATTTCATTGGCTCTCTATTTTTTACTATAGTGCTCTTGCATTCTAACCTTGATGGGTTACCTAGAACTTATAGTCATCAACATAATCTATACGTGTTGGACGAGTCTTTTCACTCACCGTATACACGTACCTCAATGAAATGCCCGCTCCAAACCTAGACCAAAAACACGTACTTGGTCTGTAGGCTGATTTCATTGGCTCTCTATTTTTTACTATAGTGCTCTTGCATTCTAAACTTGATGGGTTACATTTTGGCCCCATCCTACACCACTGATTTCAGTTTGACTGAATCTCCACATTGGGCATTGATGCATTAGGAATAAAACACACAAGACAGGGGTTTTTGGTGAGATCTCATTTTTTTTTTTATTCAGTGAACAACAACAACGTGAGAACAACCACGTGAAAACTCAAGCCCAGAACAAGGGGCTTGTAATTAACTGAAGCCCAGAACAAGGGGCTTGTAATTAACTGAAGCCCAGAACAAGGGGCTTGTAATTAACTGAAGCCCAGAACAAGGGGCTTGTACATTGAAGCCCAGAACAAGGGGCTTGTCATTAACTTAAGCCCAGAACGGGGCTTGTACATTGAAATGATGGGCGGCCCAGTCATAGACGAGTACATCGCGGTCCTCGGCCTGGGGGTACTCGTCAAACATCTGTACGATGGTAGATAAGGGTCTTCCCCGGCATCGATGGTACAGGTAAAACAAGCAATATTGTCCGCACACGCCACTGGTCAGGCTTTGCAACGTTTGACTGTTCCAACACCACGTCTCTGTGCCTTGATCCATGAAGTCTGTTAAATCGGGATGGAGGGGTGGCAGACCGTACGGGTCAAAGTATTCCCCTGCTGTTCTGTCAAGTACACGGCCACCCAGTGTTCACCGGGCCGATCCATCGGGTCCGTGTTGAGAACGTAAGCAGCCGGATACATACGGTCTAATGGAAACACATCTCGGGCGAACACCCCTTGAAAGACCCTACGTGTCTCTGGGTCATTCTCCAGCACGGTGGTTATCTGGTCTGTATCCATTTTAGGTGGAGAAGTCACACAGGACGTTGCGCGCCTTGTCCACTTGAATGATGTTGTCAAACTCGGCGTAGCAGATCACATTGACGGTGGTCGCCAGGGCTCGTGCAAAGTGGATTTCCAACCGTAAGTTGCCTTGCTTGGCCAGGGCCAGCTGATGGTCGTTCTCTAAGGTGGGGGTCAGATCGAAACAGAACAACGTGTATCCGTTCGCGTAGTCCTCCCGACTGATCATATTCCCTTCGTCCTGGTTGATTTGACCGGTGGCTGTAAACAGGCTCTGATAGGCTCGAATGAAATTCCTCCGCCCAAAGTTCGGTGTTAAGGCCGTGGCTGGCACCTGTTGTCCATCCACATGCAGGGCCACAAAATTGATGCCGAAATGTTGAAAGTCAAACGGATTCTCTGGGTAGGCTCCGCTGAAACTGGTATTTTCCACACAGGCCAGGATCAATCGCTTGGGTAGTTCCCCCAGGAACAGGTTTTCTTTGTTGGCGCCCATATTTCCAGCAGGCACAGAGAACACTTTGGTTTGCACACGTCGGATGGGGTACTGGGCTGGTTTTGTTTCCAAGGCTTTCATGTGTCCCAACTGAACGGCTGGATTCGGTTTCACTTTTCGGACATACAGGACTGCGTCTTGGATGACAATCTTATAGTCCGCTGCATGCCCCTCTACGTTAGTGGCCATCAAGGCGAAGGTCGGAGGCGCCCGTATCAGTCGGATTTTGATGGGGATCTTGTTCAAGAGGTACCGGTCTTGCATGAACATGTCTGCATGCAGTCGACCCATCATATCCACCGAGGCACTGTTCGCAGTGAAAGCCTTCCGTTTGTTATATCCCCCATTGTCCGCCGTGTCCATGTGCTCGGGCGTGTCCTTGTAGAATAAAGCGGTTGTCAGCTGAGATTTTTTAGCCTCTCGGCCATACGACAACAGTGTCTCGATGTAGGCTCGATAGGGGTACGTGTTGGTGGAGTCACTGATGAGTTTGTCGCTGAGAAAAATATCCACCTGCTGAAACATCGAGTGCAGCCAGAGATTCGTCGGGCCCACCGTTGCTTGGTCAGCGATTCTGGTGCCAGCTCCATTGACCACCTTGGCTTTCACATACAAGTAGGTATGGGCTAAATCCACATAGGCCGTATCCGCATTACTGATGGTGAACTCGATGGGCCCGGTTTCGTTGATGCTGGAGAGCGGGAGATGCTCCACCCATAATCCTTGTTCGACACTGGTTTGTGTGGGCGGCACGGTCCACAAATCAAATTCACTGTTGGTGGAGGGGCAGGACTCGGCGTGGATTAAGGCCATGTTTTAAGAAAAGATATCCCGGGTCTTCTTGGATGTGCGTCGTCGCTGGGTCGGTCGTCGACTGGTGCGTGGTCTCGGTGGGGCAGCTCTTTTATTCCCTACGGTGCGTTGTGCTTTGGCCACCAAGACGCCTCCCGCTTCTTTGGCCCGCCGTTTCAAGGATTCTTTCGGGGTGCCGTACCCCCCAAAACATCACCGGCCACTTGCAGTCCACTGCGTACCGCTTGTTTGCCGATTGCTTTCACCCCACGCGTCACCAAGGGCAGGAACGTTTTCACAATGCTGCCGAGTATGTTCCCCAGACCATGTCCTCGTTGCATGCGTGCACCGCTAAATACCGGAAAGCCACCCCCGGCCTGTTGGGCATAATAGTCGGCATAGCTGCGTGCATCGCACTCGTAAGGTACTTTCATTATGCAAAGTGGGGAGCACGTGCTTGTCGAAAATGAAGTGTCAGCACCACTTTTCCTCGTTCGAATGCCACCGGTCGTCCCGTGTCATCTCTTATATCCACCGTGATCGTGTTGATGTCAGTTTGTCGTACGGGCAAGTAGAGCATGTGGGTGAAACTGTGGGTGACTTGACCTCCATACTTATTTTAATGGGGACCACCCGTAACAGAGGTGTGTTGATATCGCCCACGATGTGGTTGTCCACCACGTCCGAGTAGACGTAGAGTCCGTACATACCCGACTTCATATCCATCGGCATCTCGCCATGGTGTTCGGTGGGACCAGCGAACGTCTTTAGATCGAAACCCAGCATTTGCTGTAGGATAGCACTCAGTACGACACTCGCCTTGCCGGAGACGATAAGCTGTGCCTTGTCGTTGTGTGCGTTGTAATCGAAGTCCACGTGATTCTTGAAGGGATAGGCTTTGATGGGTCTTGAAGTATTCGTCACCCCCCGTAGCGCCTTATAATGCATCAGTCTTGACAGCCCACCCATGAACTCTTTGGGGGTATCGTATTGGCCTTCGGGCAGGGTGAGTCGGGTGTTTTTGCCTTCGTAGGTCACCTCGTACCACACTTCATTGGCTCGCACGTTGTACCACGAGTAAGGGTATTGGATATCCACGAGGCCGCATTCCCACCGGCCAGGTAAATGTAACGGTTGCGGTAACTGGGTGACGTACTTGGCCACGGTGTTGTCAGGAAACACATCCAGCGAACTGTTACTGGGTAGGGTCAGGTAAAACATGGCGACTGAGCTGTCCTGCTGCTGCTGTTGGTTTTAATAGGTCTTCCAGGCCTTGGGCGGTTGTGTCCGGCGTCGTGTTCGTCGCGTTGACTTGCTACGTGTCACGGCTCTGGAGATGTGGGGTGTCCTGATCGAGGGTGGTTTTTTAAAGGTCTGAAAAGAAGGTGCCCGTTGTGATGGTGGTGGAGTTTTGGGGGGTGACTCCGGTTCCCAGTCGGCTTCCCAAGAAGGTTGTGGTGAGAGTCGTGGTGCACGACTCGGCGATTGCTGGGTTTGCTGCATAAAGGCCCAGCGGTGGGGGTTCCCCACCAATTCCTGTGGTACATGCATGTCTTTCAAGCCTTGAGCGAAGACCTCCCATCCTCGAGGATCGGTGTGCGATCTGCGTTGACGCATCAGATCATTCACTAAATCCGTCATGTGGGTGCCGGGGACCACCTGATTCTGTACCAGGAGTTCGCCTTTATCATTCCAAGTCATGTTAGGATTCTGTTTCATCCGTTGTAATACCAGGCCAGCTTGTTTCTTGAACGAGGCAGGTACACTCTTCAGCACTTCGTCTTCCACCCACTGTGGGGCTGTGGGGGCTACCTCACCCGGCTGTTGGAACGGTGCTGAGGTCAGCGGTCTGTCACGTGGTGGTGGTGGTGTGGTGGTGGTGCTGTTGCTGGGGTAGACAGGGTTTTGTATTGGTCCATGAACGTCATGTACCGTTGAAGCGTCTCATTGTACCGTTGTATTTTCTCACTGTCGCTTAACCCCGGTCTCTGTAAGATCTGTTGCATCTCTCCATCGAGGCTGTTTATGGTCTTCACCGTAGGTGGGACAGGGTAGGGTGATTGGAGGTTTTGCAGGAACCGTGGTTCGACGAGGACCATTTTTTTCGTGTGGTTCATTGTCGGCCGAAGAGTCCACCCAATACTGGACCCAACACGGAAGCGGCCAACGGTGCTAAGATGGCCCCGAGAAAGCCGCCTTTCTGTAACACCTTTTTCTTTTGTGTTTGAGGGACCCGCTTGTGGACTAGGGTTCGGAGACCTGTCTTATGCTTGGCCAACTTGGTCTTCTGAGCCGGAGTCAGTGGTACGTTGCCTTTTAACAGGTTGTACCCGATCTCGCACAGACAGCGTACAAGGTCAGGGTCCGCACCGCGTACAATGGTTCGGACTAACTCGGGTGGGGCCGTCTTCAATACACGGAGCGTGGGAGCGTGCTTCCGTACTCGCGCAGACATCCTGTACAACTAATGCTAGAACCCACAACTCTGCCCTTTTTATCCACCTCACAGACAAAGTCAACCCTGCTGTGGTATTCATTCTTTTTATTATTCCCCATCATCAAACACACAGACCCCAGCTGGGGGCGCCACTGTGGGTGTGTTTACATTATTTTTGCATGTACACGTGGTGGGTCTCTCCGGGAAAGATGCCGGTCCGTAGTCGAAGGTGGTCGGGGGTGGCTTGCTTGAGGTCGAAGAGCATATACCCGTGCTGAGGGGTTGTGGCATCTTTAAAGGCTTCCAACGCAAACGGTGTGCGGCCGGGATACATCTGTCTCGCCAGGTGCAGCAGTTGAGTGGTATCTCTCGGGTTTTTGAAGACCACCAGGTAGTGGGCATTTAAGCTGATATTCCGATGTTCTTTGTTTTTACTGAACAGATTCTGCACAATGTAGATGATGCTGAGCCGTCGATGATGGCTGCCTTTGGTAAAGAGTTGGGTGACCCGTGCATCCGTCTCCGCCATGAGATCATCCAGAACCACCAAGGTGTCGGGTTCCAAATCGGCCAGGTTGGGTAGGCCTTCCACGAACGTGATGTGGGGCATTGCTGCATACGCTTCCTGCCATTCTCCGTAACACCACACGACTCTGGCAATGGGTGGAGTGATCATGCTGTCGGCGTGTTGAAGGAGCTTCCTGACGAAGTGCGTTTTGCCGGAGCCCGTCGGTCCTGCGATGACGCAAGTGAAGGGATGCTGCCACCCAGGGTCCATGGTTCGAGGTGTATCCGTTGTCGTGGTAACCCGCTCTTGTAAATTTCGTACGAGTGAACTGGAGTGGTGGCGGGTACAACGTCGGTCGTCGTTGTCTGTTCACTGTCAGGGATGATGATGGTGGTGATGGGTACAACGTGGGTGGTCGGTTCACTGTGAGGGATGAAATCCGGTGGGTGTTCAGACGTAGTGGGCGTACTTGGTGTAGGTGTAGAGCTCGACGTGGCTTGTACGCGGGGTGTGGTGGTGGTGACTGGGCTCGATACGACTGGTGCTCTCTGTAGACCGGTTTCGCTGGTGCCTGGTGTTCTCAGTTGGTTAAGTAACGTGCTGACATAGGCTACGTCGTAAAACACACCTCCGTACAACACACTCAGCAGGGTTAGCAATAGCACCCCAAAGACCACTTGCGCTTTGCGCGTTTTGCGAGACGCTGTCTTCAGAGGCAGCTGCTGTTGGTCCATAGCACTGTGGTCGGACGTGGAATGAAGGAGGACGGCAGTGGTGTCTGGTTTTATAGTCGTTTCACGTGGTTGGCCGCGACCCAGGAATTGAAGGAACTGGCCCAACCTTGCCATTTTACGAAATGAAACAGTTTGCCACGTCGACGTTCCGTTTTCAAAATCTGCTCCACCGTGTAGTAGTCTTGCTGTGTTTTTACAACAGGCTGTAATTCCGTCTCGTAAAACGTCCCCAGCAACGTTTCCCCTTGGAGATCTTCCAGTTCATAGACTCGCCGCTGTCGGGGTAGGCGCCGTTTAATCAGGAAGTGCTCATCGCTCCAGTTGGGCAAGTAACTTTTCTCGAACTTGCCCTTGACTTTACTGATCCGTACAGGGTCCCCGACCTTGTACACCGCCTTCGTCGTTCGCTGCGATGGCCTGGGGTACAAGACACGCCGAACTTGGGCTTCATTGCGTTGGGTCACGGTAATGGGGGCTCTCTCTATACTTCGATGATAGGCTCGATTGTAACCCCTCACCAGTTTCGGGAGAACATCGATGTACCGCCTTGTATTCTTATAGGTGAAATATTTATACATGCGGCCTTTGAATGTCCTGTTGAACCTCTCCACCACGGAAGCCTTGGTCTCGTTGTACGTATGGAAGAAAAACACCTTCTGTTTCTTGAGAAAGGCTTGGAACGGTCTGTTGAGGAATTCCGTGCCTTCGTCGGTTTGCAAATACAAAGGTTTGCGCCCGGTCTTGAAGATGTCTTTGAACGCCGCTATGAGATTTGCCCCCGTTTTCGTCCGGATGGGTACCACCCACGCATACTTGGATAGGATATCGATGCACGTCAAGATATACCGATTCTCATCGTTGTGTTTGGCAAAGGCGCTCATATCCACCAAATCCGCTTGCCACTGGGCATCTATTCCTCCCACGATGACCCGGTTCCGTAGAAAATGGCGACGGACAGATCGATGTAAGGTATAGGTGTCTTGTCTTCTTAACCAATCTCGGACTTGGGCACGTTGTACCCCCTGGGGTTTGGCCGCTCGATAGAGAGCCGACAATGCACTATAGGCCGCCGGACTGTCGGGACTGTAGTATAAGTTATCCAACACCTTCTCCCAGCGCTTCATGGTGACAAAATGATGATGGACCCTGGCTCTATCGTTTATTTATAACGGGTATATCTTGGGCCGGAGTTTCTTTCTGATTTTCTTCGTGGACTTCCACAGTGGCCATGGTAAATGACCAGTCCAACTCGTCTGATGACCGCTTGATAAGCACTTCATCCACATCCACCACGGCATCTTCCAATGCAGACCATAGATCAGGGTGAAGGGTAAAATGCACTGTACCTCCATCTAGCCGAGCCAATTGAGCAAAGAAAGGGCCGCGTCGGATGTACACATCGTGACACAAGTGGATGAGGTCGCCGTCCAGTTCACCAGACAACACCCGTTTGAATTTGGTCCAGCCCTCCCGGGACAGACGAATGTGAGCCGGGCACGGTTGTGTAGGGTCCGCATCACAGACGTCTCCCACCTCCTCCATGATATCGACCTTATCCGCATACACGTGCAGGAAAACCTCGGGGGTCAAGCTGAAATACGCCAGTACTATATGCTCCGTCATGGTCAGTACGTGAATGGTACCAGATTTCACTGTCTCTCGTATTTATAGGGAGAACCCCGTGAGATCAAAGGATCAGGTGGTCATGTCATTGGGCTGACTGAGTCTAGCGGGGTAATCAATGGCATCGTCGTCGGGTTCATGTAGTTGTTCATGGGGTTCAGCCAGCGCGTCTTCCATAGCACGAACCCACGCCAATTGGTCGGGTGATCGGTCGTCCGGTGTAAACAACTGGTCCACAATAGGCACTACTTTCTCCAAGGCTGACCACACAGAGGGGCTTAGGAGGATACTTCGCGCAGGCTCTTGGTAGCGGCCCACACGTATGAAGAGGGGCGGTACGGAATATACGTAGATGGCATTGTCCAGGTGGATGAGGTCTCCGTCCAACTCACCGCTCAACACCCGTTTAAATTTAGTCCAGCCATCACGCTGTAGCGTCACCGTATTCGATAGCATCTCAGCGGGCGCCCAGTAAATAGCTTCATCGTCTTTCACCAGGGTGACTTTATCTTGATAAACGTATAACCCCACACTGGGTGTAAGAGGCAGGATGGCTCGTAGGTAGGTTGACATGCTTGCTCTAAATGTCGAACGGTGAATGACACACACTCTGTCTCATCCCTCGTATTTATAGTGTCAATACCACAGCGCCAGGGTCAATAGGGCACAGACTAGTATGAGGCCAACCAGCCGGCGCTGGTTCCGGCGTGAGCGCTCCTGGTCCATAGCGCGAGCATCAAGGATGGCTGTCATAGTCCAGTAGTGGTGAGTGATGGCACGCCTCTCCATCGAGTGCACTCTGTGGAGGACCGCTTCTGTGAACTCGTTCAGGATCTGGCGTCGTCCCTCGTTGTCGTCGCCATCTGCAAACATGGACCGGACCACTGCTCGGTAACCCGTGAATGAATTCACCACGGTGGCATACTGTAAAATGCGAGTCGCATGGGGCTGGATCTCCGCCATGGCTCTGTAGAAATGAAGGTGTGGGATCCAGAGGGACGTGTTTTATAGACCAGATGTAGCTCTACGGGTGTAGTCCGTGATACGTACTATTCTGATGGGTTAGTCCAAAAAGGGAGCAACAACAACAACACAGATTACAGATCAATCCTTTTATTATGCGTGAACAACATAGAAATGCATGTACTGACCTGTCTGTGGGAGGTTTCCCACAATGGCGTTCACCTTCGCGTCTTTTCGTGTACGTCCGTGTCTTTTCGTTAAAGTCCGTGTATTTTCGGTAAAGTCCGTGTCTTTTCGGTAAAGATACCTCACTCGACCCCATCGCACCATTTTATCTAGGGACTACTTTTTCTCCGCGGAAGGTTTTTCCCGCGACCGAATCACCGCCAGACATGACCGCGGATGAATACATCTTTCACATCTTGCACTCACTCACACCGGCCGTCCGCCATCTTGTACCCATCACCCACCACCCACACGCCGCCATCTTGTACCCATCACCCACCACCCACATGCCGCCATCTTGTACCCATCACCCACCATCCACACAATCCGCCATCTTGTACCCAGCACCCACCATCCACACACGCCGCCATCTTGTACCCAGCACCCACCATCCACACACGCCGCCATCTTGTACCCAGCACCCACCATCCACACACGCCGCCATCTTGTACCCAGCACCCACCATCCACACACGCCGCCATCTTGTACCCAGCACCCACCATCCACACGCCGCCATCTTGTACCCAGCACCCACCATCCACACACGCCGCCATCTTGTACCCAGCACCCACCATCCACACGCCGCCATCTTGTACCCAGCACCCACCATCCACACACGCCGCCATCTTGTACCCAGCACCCACCATCCACACGCCGCCATCTTGTACCCAGCACCCACCATCCACAGGCCGCCATCTTGTACCCAGCACCCACCATCCACACACACGCCGCCATCTTGTACCCAGCACCCACCATCCACACACACACGCATGCGCACACGCCCAATTGTGACGTCAACAAAGGTTCTGCGCATGCGCACTGACGCGCTATTCTATCAATTTACGCCTTGTATACTACTGGAGTCACAGCTGGCCTTGTCCATTTTAGGTATGTGACAAATCGTCTCCCCCATAATGTATCTATACTGACACAAAATAGATCGATTTTTTTTAAATTTCCAAATTTTGGGTTAGTGACCTACACCTGGACGTGACACATCGTCTTTCCCCAGTGTATCCACCAGCACAAATACGGAATTTTTAACGATTTCCCTATTTTGGGATTAGAGTAACTTTTGACCTTTGACCTTTGAATTTGACCTCAATTTTGGTACGAGATTCCTCATAATGAACTCACTCACATAAATTTAGCAGTTTTCAATGGTTTCCTGATTTTTAGGCCACAGTGATCTTTGACCTCGACCTCAGTGTTTACACTCACGACAAAGAAAGAGTTTCGCTCTGCCTGTAATGACTATTAACATGAGAAACATACATGTAACAAAACCGAGTTATCTGGCCCTTTTTCAAAGAACAATACACACTTCGTCCATCTTTAATCACACATGAACAATAACTATTCAAATATTTAGGAAAGTGAAGATCAAAGACAGTTACATAAACAGGTTTCGACATCTGTATTCACTGGCACCAGCGGCGAGACTGTATTTCATCTTTATTTTCTCATATTATCCTGAAGATATATTTTTTTTGTCATTTAAGAAGTTATCCAAAATAACAAAAATACTGTTAAACGATCACTTTCTAAATGACGAAAAATCTGTCTTCATGTACCCAGTTATGGGAGCTGTGTTATTACGGTCAACAGATGGGTATTGTACGTTCGCTTTCAAATCTACCGGCCTAATACTTTCAATTGCTTTGGGGAGGCCCGTCGGCCGAGTAGTTCAGATAGCCGACACATGATGTTGGCGTGTGTCTGCTTTACTGTGGGGGGTTGCCGGTTCGAATCTTGCATGGGACTCGTCCAATTTTCAGCCCTTGGATCAATGCTACATTAACAGGGTCATATCCAGAGTATATTTGGGGACACCCTTTCTTGCCTTTTTGGGGGCGCATTTGTATGTAAAAACCATTAAAATTGGCTGTAAAGTTTGGATGCCCACACCCCTTAACGGGTATTAAAATGGCTCTGGATATGGCCCTGATTAAGATTGTGTAATCTCAAAATAAGAACAAGAGCCCATGTGGCTTCAATACAGGCCCGTGCATCTGGAATTACACTGGTCAAAATTTCCAAGTTGTTTAATGGCCTCCGAATTTGTAGCTAGCAATCCAGAGAAAGTCTAAGATTTTGTGCTTACGAGAGTGTAACATTGATGACATCTCTTATTGAATGATAAACTAAAACCAGCTTAACTCCTGGTAACTAAGTGACCCTGGAACAAGAACCACAAGCTCACATATCCCACACCGAAATCGACAAGTCATACACAAGAAAATTGAAATTTTCCTTCAAACAGATTCCTTTCAGGTGAGAACACTTTTCATAAAGGGAGAAAAATGTGAAGAAAGTGATGAAGTAAACCTTTGATCTTGAGTTAATAAACATATATACGGTTCATAAAGGACCCCTCTCCCAGATAAATTAGTAAATGTATGTTTTTTATCTCACAGCAGTTTAACTGACTGTAGCGGTGTCATTCATGTATCAAACAGATGAGACAACTCCACAGGACAAATGGCATATATACATGTAGGGGAAAGAACTCTGAATACTCCAACCTAACAATACAGTCATTTAAACTGGATTCAAATTTGGGAGACTGCGACCTTGACTCTGACCTCACAATGAATCGGTTAGTAGCAATCCGTACCTCGAAACTGAAGATTTCGCAAGGACAACAAATGTTAATGGATGGATAGACGGATAGACTGACAGAACTCACCATCGCATTATACGACCTTGTCTTCGATGGGCATTTTATAAAATGTGACTTTTAACGATTTCCTGATTTTGGGGTCACAGTGATCTTGACATCTGACATTAAACTATATTTAGGTACACGACACATCGCCTCTCCTTAATGTATTTACAGGAACAAAAAATCATGATTTTTAACAATTTCAAAATTTTGGGGTCACAGTGATCTTTGACCATGATCTACACTTTCGTACGTGCCACATGTCCATCTAATGTATCTATTGACACCAAAAAGTTCTTTTAAATGATTTCCTGGATTTGTAGTCACGTGAACTTTAGCCTCGACCTATTGGTATGCAACACATATGCCCCCACCCTATTGAATCCACTTACAAAAAAATGGCAATTTTCAGTAATTTCCTGACCTTTAGGTCACATTGACCTTTGGCCTCCGACCTCGACCTATATTTGTTATCACCCCTCCCCTCCCCCCTATGATATCCACTCACCAAAAACATGAACTGTAAACATGAACATGAAAACTGTTATTGATCAATGGTTTCCCGATTTTTTAGGCCAGTGACCATTCGATCTGTGACCTCGACTTCGGTACGCGACACATCGTCCTCACCCAGTGTCTCCACTAAACAAAAATTGCAACTGTGGATAGAAACCGGTCACAGATATACACCAGACACAGTTACATCCAGACCAATGGAAGAATGCAACGCATTCCGCACAGTCAAGCATCCTACGATATATGCATCCATTTCCCAAACATATTAAAATGCTGGCAGGGCAAGTGAAGGGGTGTAGACACTTTTATGGTGTTTTAAATACAGAATTTACTTTAGAAAGTAAGGCAATCGTAAAATGAAAATCACTGCTCGGAGATGAAAGACTAGAATTTATTGAAGTGTACAATGGTGTGTTTCATTGTACATATTATAATAAACTAAGAGATTTACAATATAAGATCATACATAGGATACTTCCGATCCAGTTCTTTTCTACACAAAATCTCCATCATAGGTAACGATATTTGTAACTTTTGTGAGAAGGAACGTGAGACTATCGAATACGTATTCGTATTTTGTTCTGATACAGAAACAGTATGGTCAGAGCTCGATAACTGGCTCAAAGAAAAGTTGGGCATGAGCGGGAACATCACTCCAAAAAAACATTATTTTCGGAGGTAAAAAAAAAAACAAAACAAACAAAATGTGCTTGAATACCCTTTTGATGTCAACTAAGCAATATGTATACAGCTGCAAACTTAGGAAGCGTAAACCAAATTTTATACCACTCTTGGAAATATTCAAGAAACACTACTCATTGGTGAAATATAATGAAAATATAAAACAAAGGTTGTCACAGTTTGATGAAAAAATGGATTTTCATAAAGACGCTCTCACCGTAGAGGACAATGACAATTCGTGCGTGTTGCTGGAGTGAAGTTCATTATAGTTAAGGATAGCTGTCCCCTTAGAGGGTCAACATTGGTCTTCTTTTTATTTCTTCATTCAAATATTCACTATTTCCTCTAACATTTCGTGAAAAAATGAAATCAAAATTATAAATAGAAGTGCTTTAATATTAAGATTAAGAATTTAGTTTCCGAGGCACTGGAACAATTAAACAGATTGCCTTAGCTTGGGCTTGGCTACTATTATTTTTGTCTGTTAAATTTCCCTTTCCAAAATTCATTTCCGCAGTATTAAGGTAAGCTAATTATCTATAAGTCCTACTTATTTATATTAATCTACCTCCTTCTGATCAAAACCATGCAAACATCCGTATTTTTGTTTCTAATTATAACAGTGACACTTCACTTAGACACCCGCCGTGAAGTGATCTACACAGGTGTGCAGAACAATTCTCAGCTGAACAAGTTTTAGCAAGTTTTTTTAAGTTTAAGTTGGACTTTAAACCGCCTTGATGAAAAAAAGCTTAGTGTAATAGTTATCCAGAATAAACAGGACTTCGAGTAGGTCCCATTAGACAGATTAAAAATGTATTTGACAATAGAATTCAAGCAAAAAATTTGAATTAATTCATCAGATGTATAGCTGGACACATTTTGCCCGATTTCTAGCCTTTCATTTTTGTACAAAATCCGATATTTAAACGTTTATTTCTCGAAAAGTGTCCATGCTACGCTTTTGAAATTTGGCATGCTTGTTACTTATAAGGTGAGCTAGTAAATTTTATCTCACTTGTAAGTTCGGACTAGTTTTTTAATTATTCAACTTTTAAGACAAACGACCGTAAAATAGGACGTTTTTTCCAATTTATTTTAGTAGAATAGCTGTAAAAAGAAAACCAGGCAAAATAAATAAAAAATGAAGTTTACTAGTTCGAATTGTCTCCTATCAAGGTATATCATCAAAGTTGAAACAAGACCATCAGTTTTTATGAAATTTCAATTGAAAAATGAACGCTATTGTTTTAATTTTAATTTTTTTAAATTGGAATATTTTCTACACAGTAGCAGCGTCAGTTATACAAATCATATTGTTGGAATCCCTACGATGTACGCTTTCATAAAATATATAGTTTATTATGGTTCCAGCTATCCTTAAGTACATCTATCGGATAACCTTTTTCCTCTTGGTCGTTTTTCTAATATACTCTCCTAATAGCTGGCAAATACTCTAGGAACGATTACACTTATCCACTGTACCGTGAACTACCAGGAAATTTCGAAATGTGCCAACGGAGGATCACTTGTATATATGTATATATGTAGATAAATAAAACAGCTACACAGGATAATATATAGGAAAGAAAATAAAAATAACACTGACAATGACAGCTGAAATTTGTCGTTACTGGTTTCACCACATCATCGGTGTGGCGAAAATGAGAAAAACATAAAACTTTACATAAAGTGTATATTTTACACTCTTAGTGTATATATGTATATATGTGGATATGAAATTCAGTCAATAAGAAAAAAAAATCTGATCTTTGTGAGACGGTCGTCCAGGAACAAGTTCAGTGTTTCGCCATATGTTTTACCAAGTTACCTTTGTCCGCTGCGCTATAATCACACTTTGAACACATGTACGGTTTTATGCCAGTATGTTGTCTAGCATGTTTAACGAGATTACATTTCTGGGAAAACGTTTTCCCACACGGAGAGCATTTGAATGGTTTATCTCCGGTGTGTTTCCTGCTATGTCTATCGAGCATGGATTTGTCAACACACCTGTAATCACAGTATGAGCATGTGTATGGCTTTTCCCCAGTGTGCTTCCGCATGTGTCTGGTGAGATGGCTGCTATTGACAGTTCTGTAATCACATAACGAACATCTATGATGCTTTTCACCAATATGTGTTCTATTATGTCTGACCAGTTGGCCTCTGAAAGAACTCCTGTAATCACAGAGAGAGCATTTGAAGGGTTTCTCGCCAGTGTGCACTCTTACATGTTGGACAAGACTGCTGTTCTTGGTAGCCTTGTAATCACACATGGAACATTCGAAAGGCTTTTCACCAGTGTGTGCTTTCATATGTACGTCCAGATTGCTTTTTCGTGTAGTCCTGAATTCACATATGGCGCATTCGAACGGCCTTTCCCCAGTGTGAGATCTCATATGAATAACAAAACTATCGTTTCGTGTGGCCTTGAAATCACATATTGAGCATTCGAAAGGTTTTCCACCCGTGTGCGTGATAGTATGTTCAGCAAGATCACTCTTATTGGTAAAATGAGAATCACATCGGGAACACCTCAAAAACTGCTTATCTGTGTGTTTTCTCATATGCCTGGTTAGGCTGAATTTGATGCCAAATCTGTGGTCACAGTATGGACAGGTGTAAGGTTTTTCACCTGTATCTCCCTTCGCATTATCCCTCCTCTCAGGCTGTGTTACAATGTGGGTTGTCAGCGCAGCTTCATCATACCGATTGTCCCACTGTGGTTTTCCTTCAGTGTGTGATATCATAGGCCTAACAAGAGAATCTTTCTCGGATGTTTTACTATATTCACATGACGAACGCGCGTATGGCTTATCTACACATTGACCTGTATTGAACTCATGTGAACGAATGACTGGCAAACCAAAACAGACATACTCATCCTTTGGCGTACTCTCCGAAACCGCAGAAGCTAAATCTTCATGGTCTGCCATTACTGCTGCTTGTGCTTGGTTTCCATACAATGTCACAGGAACGGGAACGGTATTGTGCGATATGAAGAAGGTCTCTTCGGATTTACATGCAGCATATTCCTTCTGAAAGAAAAAAATATATACGAATGTTAACGAAAAATACAATGAGAGTTCCTTTTCATTCTGACGGGCCAAATATCAAACCAGTTACTTGTTGAATATTGTAGACGATATAGCTCATATTTATACTACAACCACTTTCAAGTTAACCAATATCCTGCAGTTCTTCTGTAGAGAGGTTGAAGGCTGTTTGATATTCCCTGGAGGACGTTTGGAAAATCCCCTGCAGAGGATACATGTACAAATGATCTGGAGAGATTGTGAGCTTGGGCATTTCTCCTCAATTACTCTGAAAAGTGCATTTTCGTGGAAATTTACACAATCATAGTTCCCCCTTGAAAAATCGCCTCCGGGGCATATCGGATCCTTGAGATCCTCTGTATGCCCTCTGTAGATTACCTGTAGGGGCTTGGGTAATGGCTCACTTGCACATTATTGATAGAACAAACAAGATCCGGTACGTGCATTGGCCCTCGACTTCAGCTGGTCAGCGGCTGGTTCATATATTTTCACTTTGCCCCATCTTTTAACTTGGGAGATTATGTAGAACCAGTGATAACTGACATAATTTTATACCTATGTACTACATTTTGCCAGTATTCAAAGAAAGTGTCATGTTTTTAGGATAGTGTATAATTTGGCAAATATTACATGAAAATATGCCTGCTAACACCAGTTAAAAATAGTCCACTAAGTTAAAAGATAGGGCAAAGTGAAAATATATGAACCAATAGCTGATCAGCTGAAGTCCCTACACAGACAGGCATGTCTTTGTTCTCTCAATAATGTGCAAATAAGGTATTGGAAAGTGGCTGTTCTGTATACACTAAATATGGATTTCTTTCGCATATCTTCCCAGATGAAGTCTAAACGTATCAACGGATCGTATCTTTGTTTTACCGAAACGAAATAGACTTATAGACATTTATAGCATGGTTTATGAACGATACAAATAACAACTGGTACCCCCACTTACTTTGAGCCTCTCCATCGTGCTATTATCTGAACAATCCTCATTGGGTGTCTCCAGCTTAATCTGTTCCAATGAGACCCCATGCTCTGTCTGTGATGGAGCAATTTGATGTATCGGTATTTGTCCATATTCTGTTTCCACAGGTGACCGTAGTTCAGGATATTCACAATCAACCTCTTGTGGTTCTTTCTTGAGGCCTATAGGGAAATCAGGAGGCAGTCCCGATGGCGACTGATAACCCAGATGCCCGCCGACATCAGCGTCGCCATGAACGTTGAATGCATTAGGTTCTTGTTCGATGTGCTGCTGTATTGTCGGGGAGTCGACATAGTAATATTGTGAGTGGTGGAATACAGATCCATCTTCGGGATCCCCCATGCCAGGTTCGGCCTTCACAGACGATGATCTAAACATCTCCGGCTGTTCTGATAAGAGTCTATTTTGAATTCCTCTATAATGTTTCTGTCTATTTGTCCACAAATCGCACTATTACGGCGGTCCAGGATGTTATTAAGATTCCAGATGATTAGAACCTAATTGCTCTGAGAAAAGAGAAATCAAGAGAAAATGCAGAAATCAATATCAATTAATATCCTATTAACGCTCCCCATGTTACATGTCGCTTGTAACATATTACAGACTTGGCCGCTCAGTGATCGTACATGGTTGGCATGTCCCTCCTCTTGAGCTATCTTATCGCTGGCCAGACGGAACTTGCATTTCTTGGATATAGCGAGTTAGGGAGAATAGTTCAAAGATGGCCCACAAAAAAATAATGGATAATATTTTATAAAGGTACGCAATAGTAGAACTGGAAATCGTATCAATGAATCGGTTTTATTTTCAATATGTGAGACCAAATACTGATCTGATCGACAATGTTAGATCAGTACATCCTAGCAAACTTTACCAACCTTGATTAACAATCATCATGATTGGTTATAAGCCATGTCGGAATTAGCGACCTGTATGAAGGAACAAGCATGACAGGGAGAGTAACATAGCGCCGCTTAGCCTTCTTCATCCATCCTGTACCACAGGGGCTCGTTATCGTTGTTAATTGGTTAATTAGGTTGAAGTTATAAATTATAGTGAACAACCTTATTCCCTACCTCGACCTCTGTAATTAACCCCTAACCAATCAACAACGGTAACAAACCCCTATGTCCTTTACCAGTCTCGCGCGCACCTAGCAATGACGGCAGATAATTTCCACTGGACTTATAACCGGAAATTGTATGGTCAAAGTAGCCCAGCTGGGCTCAGTCCATGCAGTATAACCACAGTCCACGCAGTATAACCACAGTCCATGCAGTATAACCACAGTCCATGCAATATAACCACAGTCCATGCAGTATAACCACCGTCCATGCAGTATAACCAGACTCCAGGCTCTTTCAATATGCTGGTATTTACCGACTCCCTCCATCACGTGACCCTTCCCCAAAATTAGAACCAATCTGCCATAGCTAACCAATGAGAGGAAAATAGCTCAATTTTAAAACAAATGTACATGCCCACGGCGATATTTCAAAAAGACCAGTATACATTTCTCCAGCCCGTTTAGTCGAATCCGTGACCGGAGCCCTTCAGGACAGGAGCCCACTAGGACATGCGCCCTTCGGACAGGGGACCACGAGGCTTATTCCAAAACTGGACACGAGCCCACATTTATATATTTTAAGTGGGGAACCATGCAAATTTGGGTAAAGAGAAAAATAACCAACACTGATTTTCACATGGGAACCGGATAGTAAGCCTGCCAGATCACCTTCCACAGCTATCACACGTTGTCCCTGACAGTTCTTTGCCCTTTGAGGGAGAAACAGCAGCGGATGGTAAATTAGTTACAAATGGTTCGACCTGCAGAATCTGCTGTGTCAGTGATTCATGCGCACTTAAATACTTCAAAGAATACTTATTATGTAGAATGAACATTTTGCACATTTAAACTCCGTCGCCCCTCACTTTTTGAAGATATTTCTTGTTCAAGATATGCGGACTAAACAATGCATAGCGGATTTGCACTACCATACACCAGTAATGAGCCTGGCTCAAAGGCTAATTTAACTATAGATAAGGGATTAGCATTTAAACTGAGTGATCATTGGCAGGAGTTGATTTTTTATTGAAATTCGGTTTCCGTTTCCCGATTATGTCAGCCCGATTTCCTGTTTTTCATCAGCAAACTGTACAACGAAAATAGGTACCGGTAACAAATATTTGATTGCCATGATGGAGCTGGAACACGATAAAGAGAAATGCTGATCGATAACCCTTTTTCGTTTTCGCGGATGAAACACGGTATACTGCATTTCTAACTATTTTCTAATGAATTTCATATACTGGGTTTAGAGGTAGATACCGATGTTAGGTACCTAATGCCGATAACCGTTCTCTGAGCGAGAATAGATGGTACTACATGTATTCGGAAACCGTCCATGGTAACACTGGAATTTTAACCGATAGTGTATCCGTTTTGAATATGGGTAAACGAAAAATGAAACTGGCATGAGAAACCTATTTTCAGGTTGAAACCTGAAAGGAACATTGAATTAACGGGGCAGCCCCTCTCTCCACCCCATTTTGACGACCAGTAATAAAAAAGAAAAATAAAAAAATAAAAAAATGAAACAAAAAAGAAAAGGGAAATAAACAGAAGGCAAACATAGCAGAGAAGAAAATGTTTATCTTGTCACATATCTGTTCAATTGTTGCTAAATACGGGGGAGGTAAATTATTTATCACGAACCATACTTACCAGTAGGCCGAGCCAGAACTACATTGCAATCGGTCAGTAAACAAAGCAACAGGTTGGTGATATCTCCGAGAAACAAACAATGTGCTCCAATGCAATTAAATATTGCCCATTTGGATGAAGAAAGATTACTACGTTGACTTGAGTAGAAATTTTCAGAACTTTTTCACTATAAACTTGTTCTTTTCAATTTAGATCCAAGTCATTTGTTCAGTATTTATTCCTTGACAAACAAGAGATATAAGCTTATACGAACTTCCAACAAATTTTCACAGAGAAACCCTACAAATAAAGGTATAAAATCTAACTAGACCCAAAGTCACTCTTTGATAACTGGTGCGAATATGATCAATATGGATAAAGTTTGCCACTATTCCGAGAAAGGATCACTAATTTAAATTAGCCACTATTCCGAGAAAGGCTCACTCGCCATTTTTGGCGAGTTGGGCGACGTCGACTTCCAGTCCGGGCCAACTCCTAAATGAGTAACCTATCGCCCATTCTGGCAATTTGTTTCCAAATAAGGAAACATATTTCCTGAACAGGAAAATTTAAGTTTTGATTCATAAATTGCTAAAAACACAAACAGTTTACCCAGTTGTGATCTAAATAGGCAGGTTTAGTGCTATTACATGATAGATAATAAAAAAATGTTCTTTGTGATTGTAATTGAGCAAATAATACGAGAATAAAATTTTGATCCAAATTTTCTCGGTTTCTGCACTGCTCTGCACAATGACCATCCACACAAAGATACCTTACTACGACCTTGTTATGGCACGATAAGTGTCTTGCTCGTTAGCCTTCGTTAGTCGGAGATATTTCAGTTTTAATACAATGGTTTCCTAAAATGGAAACCTTGGTTCGCCCAGATGCAAATGTTTCCTGAATTGGAAACTTTCCAAAAGTTTCCTAAATCAGTAACATTGGTTATGTTTCCAAAACAGGAAACATTTGTTATGTTTCCAAAACTGGAAACATTTGTAATATTTCCTGAACAGGAAACATACATGTACACAGTAGAATACTAGAAACATTTCTCAAACTGAAACCATTACAAACATATTTTCTGAAAAAATAATATTCAGGAAAAACTCTGATGTTTCCTATAATCTGCATCTGTTTACATAAATTGCAACTTTTCCCAAACCATTACAAATACGTTTTCTGAAACATATTATTAAGGAAAGTCAGTTTTGCTGTTGTCTAGACAACTAAACATTTGTTTCACATACAATGTACATTTATATTGCCCGCAAGATTTCCTAAAATGGACACCTTGGTTTGCCCTAATGTGAATATTTCCTGAATTGGAGACAATCAAAAAGCTTTCGAAATCAGGAAAAAAATTCTGCGTTCCTGCAATCCTCTGCTCAATGAGCATCTGCACAAAGATAGCTTACTACAATCATGTTATGGCATTGTAAGTGTCTAGTTAGTCTGAGATACATGTAGTCAAAGATACATGTACATGTATTCCAGTCTTAATTTGATGGTTTCCTACAATGGAAACCTTGGTTCATCCAAATGCCAATGTTTCCTGAATTGGAGACAGTTATGAGGTTCCCTGAATCAGAGGAAGGAAACATTAACTTTCTCAAACTGAAACAAATACAAACATTATAGAAATAAACAAAGTTCTGAGCTACACTCCACATAAACAGATTTAATGCACAAGATTTTAACTTTCATGAGAGCCTTTATCAAATGATCTGTTGAATTTCATCAAAATTGCTAGTGAATATACAGATTGTTCAAATATTTATACATTTTCCATGGATGACCGAATGTTATATAGAGATATTCACAATATTGTTTACAAATAACCACGGAGGCTAGGTGTCATGAAGAAATGCGACGAATTAAACATTGGACGGGTGACGTTATGGCGTTACGTCATGGAGAACAGATGATGTTACGGCAAACAAAAACATAGAGGCCCTATCAATATACCAAACAATGATGGCATAATAACTTGAGCACAAATTAACATGGAGCATACCTCAGAAGTTCTATAATCTATAAACCCACGTATGAGTCTAATTAAAGCAGTATATCACTACAAACTTGTTTCCTGAAAAATTATGTGAATAATAAAATCTATGTGTTTCCTATTATCTGAACAACTAAACATTTGTTTTATACATGTATCTATATTTCACTGCCTGTAGGTTTCCTAAAATGGAAACACTGGTTTGCCCTGATGTTAATGTTTCCTGAATTGGAGACATTCAAAAAGCTTCCTAAATCAGAAATAATGTTCTCCGTTTCTGCATTGCTTTGCTCAATGACCATCCACAAAAATATAGCATATCACGACCTTGTTATGGGACAATAAGTGTCTTGTTTGTTAGCCTTTGTTAGTGAAGTATAGTCCAGTCTCAATACAATGGTTTACTACAATGGAAACCTTGGTTTGTCCAAATGCAAATGTTACCTGAATTGGAGACATTTTTAAAGTTTACTGGATCAGGACTGGTAATGTTTCCCTTCCAGGAAACATTACCTGTAACTTCTAAATATTGGAACCATTCATACATATTTTCTGAAGAAATAATATTCATGAAAAACTTCAAATGTAGGTTGTTTCCTAATTGAATAACTAAACAGTACATGTAATTCACAAAATTTGCAACTTTTCTGAATCTTTGGCAAATTTAAGTTTTCATTCATAAATCCTATAAAAATACCAATACTATCCTCAAAGTCAAATGTCATCTACATGTAAATTGCTCAAAGGTATAGGACCTCATTGTATAACTAATTACTTAAAGGAAACTGAAGGTTGTAAAGTTTTCTCTGTAGGCTTGAAATGTTCAGTTAATGTATAGTTCAGTTCAGCATATCTCCATTATATTCATTAGGTTAAACACAAGTGTCCTTTCTTCATATAACGATGATAATAATACATGTACATTCTTACACATGTATTATTATACATGTACCAATACAACTCCAACAGGTTAATGTTTTCAAACTAGGAAGCAAGTTTCCAAATTAGTAAGCATGTTTCCGAATTAGGAAAATATTTCCAAATTAGGAAACACAATGTATAAATAAAGAAACATATTTGAACTCGAAACATTGGGCAACCTTAAGTTTGAATCCATGAAATGCAAAAAAAATCAACAATTTCAAATGTCATCTACACTTAAACCAGGAAAGTTTAGTACATGTACTAAATGTATGAAGATCTTGGTCTATTTTCTAATATGGTATTCCAAAGTATAGCTTAATCATTTTACTTCCATTAGACTGAAAATTCTGGAATTCTTCATGTTTGAATTACAGTGATAAACTGTCATAGCTTTTTCTTTTCAGTACTTGTGGGATCATTTAACACCAGCTGTTCTATACATACTCCAAAATTCCATTTAGGGTATCCTGTACAAATGTACATGATGGCTTTCCTTTGATACAATCATTGTCAATGAGTGGTCTGTTAAATAATAAGTTAATAAATTAATTGGCCTGAGCACTATGGCAAACCATTTCGGTATTTAATCGGTTATTCAACATATGTTGAAACGTTTTGCATATACGTACAAAAGAATTCCACATATGTGTAAAAGAAAGTTTTTAGACATATGTGCAAAAGTTTTTAGACATAAGTTGAAAACCTTTACACATATGTTGAAAAGTTTTAGGCATATACGGAAAAGTTTTACACATATGTGAAATAAATGAACTATTTCACATATGTTGAAAAGTTTTATACATATGTGCAAAATGTTTCCTTACATGTATGTGCAAAATCTTTCCACATATGTCAAATAAAGTGTTTTTCCACATATGTGAAAAAGTTTTGTACATATGTTAAATAAAGATCAGGAGATTTAATGGAAAGGAAATGGACTGCTCCCTGTAGTATAATGTTTGTTATCTAACGACCGTTTCAAAATGGCGCTGTCCCTTCAGGGTTTGTTTTTCGTCTCTCCGGCAATATGAGACATTTGGAACTACAATGAGGGCAAGGAAGCTTATAATAATAATAATAATAGTACTATATTAGTAATCAGCTAGGTCAAAGATAAATGATTTTGAGTGGGTTATTATAACCCTGTGATATCTGTCCTATACATGTATGCCAATAACTGGAGATTGCCAGTTCTGACTTTCACATACGTCTCTGGTCATCTCTTATGATACCAGCTCTGTCCAGGTCACACAATTAATGTTAGCCTGCATGCACTAAGCCAGGCCAGCTCCCTGTCAGACTGGAACTTCTGTCTGGGGCTGTCCATTTTATGAACTCTTACTGGGGTCTAATATCACAGACCCCAGCATGCTGAGACAGGCTTGAC